>QDHC01000740.1:105385-138414 GCA_013186455.1 Papilio dardanus tibullus | reverse complement strand
CCCCGCGCCCAACCGTAGCGGCGGGGTATTTCAGTATACCCCCCTTGTGCGGAGAATAAAATCGTCGGCCAACTACCTACACTAACCCGGTTGCCCGCCAAATTCAAATGTGGACAATATTCATAAACTACAGCGCATCTGTACCGAACATGTATGAATGTAGAAGCGAGAGAGGTGTGGGATTGAGCCAAATGGAGGTCCGTTGTCTCTGCCTACCCCTCTGGGCTACAGGCGTGATTTATGTTAACGTGATCAGGTCATCGGACATTTAGGGTAAACGACATAGTGACTTACCGGCTGGTGAAACTTTGCACTCCAATCTGACCTCATCACCCAGCGTGATATTATAATGTGCCGGCAGCGTCAGAATCTCTGCTGACACTTCTGGCTCCTCGTCCGCGTCATTGCCTGTCACAATTAATTAAATCAGTTGGTGAACTTATGACATTTACGTCAAGAGATGTGACTATTCCTAGGATCCCTGGGTAGGTAACCAAAGTATATATTGGCGATAACGATGATGGAATCGCCAAAAATATATGAAACTAACAATGACATTCGATAAGTCATGTGCTTGTCGCGTGTGAGATATCAAACATTGTCAGTTCCATTTCAGATGTTCGCTATCGAATCGCTTTGTAGCATATACTTTGGGTAATCCTCATGGCCTGATGAGAGAGGTAATGCAAGTGAAGTTAGTTCTGTCAGAAAATTATGTAAAATATACTTAAAAAGGATAAATAAAACTCAACGAAAAGTGATTTTATAATACCTTTTACCAATAGAAAGCAGTCTATTATCCTTATCGTTACATAGTACAAAACAATAACTCTTTTTTTTATATTTGTCCCTATATATAAGTACTTGAATCTTTAAAACTATGCAACGGATTTTGCTGCGGTTATAATAGATAGAGTGATTCATAAGGAAGGTTTTCATGTATAATACATTCACAATATAGTAGAGTAACACTGATAATTTAGAGGTTTTTAATATGATGTGAATTAACACATTTTTAGCGCTTACTTTGCAAACGCTGCAGTATTTAGTATCAGCATTATACCGATTTGCATCCGTGCGAAGCCGGGGCGGTTCGCTAGTTGATATTAGTTTACTAGAAATAACTAATAAGTCAAGTATACCGAAGGTTTTTTGACATTAACTACATTAGAGAACATATTACCTCCATCACCGTCGTTCTGTGCTTCATCATCGATAGCAGCGTCTGCCAACACGTCATAATCATCAGCCTGACGCCGGTGCATTGAGTGCCGCGCTTCTGTAACAATAATAGTAACTTTTAGTAACTTTTAGTAACTTTTAGTAACTTTTGGTAACTTTTAGTAACTAATTAGTAACACCATCTCTTAAGCCTTGTACGCACCAGGATAGTATTTTAGTCGATTAGCAAATAGTATTTATCCGAACAAAGGATTTACTACTGTTCGGACTCGTTTAAGCCTAAACCTACGCACTAGGGTGGTATTTTAGTAACAAAACGTGTCCGAACAGCAACATTTTAGTAGAATAGATTAGTAAGTCCTTTGTTTGGATCTTGCTACTTGCTACTGGACTAAAATACTATCCTAGAGCGTACAAGGCTTTACGATGAAGGAAAACATCGTGATGTCTGCACATATCGGCGAAGAAATTCAAAGATATGTGTGAAGTCACACAAAATACGAGCTAGTCGTGGAGTGAAGGAAAATGAAGCCCATCATGGGTCGAACTACACAACTTTAAAAGTTTTACTTTTAAAGTTACACGCCCTATAGAAAAATATTTATTTAAATCCCCATTTCCTTGTAATTATTCTTAATATAGTTTCTCCCATAAATGGTAACACCATTAACACGTTAACTTCACAAAAAGTTCTATTTTCGTGTAATACCCACATATTTTAAAGCTCAATTACTTTGAATATAGAGACACAGACTAGACAAACCACTGTTTTACTAAATTCTGCTATTTTTGCGGATGGGAAATAAATATGAAAACACGTGCAAATCAAATAGATAAAACCACGCTTAAACTAAATACTTTTGACGTCTCTTAGCTTGTAAACGCATTAATCGTTTTTAAACGTTTTAAAACCACTAACTAATTCAAAAAAATTCCACAAAACAAGGACACAAACTGCAAAGATTAAAGTTCATTTCGATTTGACAGAGTAATACACGCTTGACATGTCCTGTCTCTTCAGGGTCAAGGTTCAATAAAGACATTTACTTAAGCATGATTTTCCCATAAACCTTAGCTCTGTGCGGTCTTTCCCAATATGGTATGGTACAGACTAGTAGCCTTTACGTATGGTACAAGTTACAAGTAATAGCGAGTCTATTATCTTACTTATAGTTGACTTTATATTCCTTTGAAGTGTGATAAGAAATTAAATTATTGCATCATCGTCACCAGCTCATACGTTCCCGTCGTGGGACGCTGAGCCTACCCTTGGTAAGTTTAAATCTAGTTTTGGATCCTAGCATTCTGGAAGCACTTTTAGGTATGTGGAGATCTCCCTCTTCTACTCAATTCCCCTAGCGGGAAGAGACAAAAGACATACCACACAAACCACCTTGTTCCCTCTTGGCCATATTGTGGACGCCACGGGCACGGTAGTAACTTCCAAACACCCACTTGCCACCTCTGGGAGGTCCGTCAAGCGCCTTTAAAAGGGCGCTGAGCCCGAAGGCGCTCCTCGGACACAACACTGTGCAATGTAGGTTCGGTACGCGGAGCCTACCCTTTAGTCAAACACGGCCAGTGCGGGTCGACTTCACACATATCTTTGAATTTCCCGCCGATATGTGCAGACATCACGATGTTTTTCTTCACCTTAAGCGCGTCGGGTAAATCCTTATCCTTACATAGTATAAAACAATAAAGCTTTTTTACGTTTGTCCCTATACATGCTTGTATCTTTAAAACTACGCAACGGATTTTGATGCGATTTTTTTTAATAGATAGAGAAATTCATAAGGAAGGTTTTCATGTATAATAATTTAGCGATCAACCCCGCCTTCGCCCGGGTTTAATGCTGATACTAAATACACTACAGAAAAACTATAAACATTGATTATAACAGCCATATTAATAACAATTGCACCCGTGCGAAGCCGGGGCGGGCCGCTAGTATGTTATAAGAAGGAAATAAATACTTTCAAAGTGATATTATTTAATTTGCAATTTCTGTTCAACTAGTGTCACGTGGTGGTATAGACAGAATGGAACCTACTAGAATATTAATACTGCGGGAGAAAGACTGCATGTCGGTTGTCAAATGCATTGGGAATACTGAATGAGATGCATATTATTTAGTTTTATATTGATGTGTTAGTCCGTTGACATTTTATTTAAATGATTCAATGTATATATCTATACTAATATGATACTGTATTAGGGCGAGGACGTATAGGAAGAGGAATTATCGTCTTGCTGTGGAGACTCCGTAGATTAATCTAAATCTGCAATTTCAGATGTCTATGGGGAGCGTTGGCTTCGCTATTTCAGCGAATCCAGCCGCTTGCTCGTTTGCCACTTTATAATATAAAAAAATAAAGAGGTGAGATTTGTGTTTTTGTATGTATTGAAATAACTTAAAAACTGTGCCGATTTCAAAAATTCTTTCACCGTTAGAAAGCTACATTATCGAGTAACATAGGCTATATT
The DNA here is from genome assembly GCA_013186455.1 of Papilio dardanus tibullus. Lineage (NCBI taxonomy): Eukaryota > Metazoa > Arthropoda > Insecta > Lepidoptera > Papilionidae > Papilio > Papilio dardanus. The sequence continues at coordinate 134,745 of QDHC01000740.1, read as the reverse complement.
TTTTAAAGCGACCAAAAGCTACTAAGTTATAAGTACATAAATGATATTAGCGAAAAATAAATCGGGAAGAACTACTTAAGTAATTTTTCAAATTTTGAGGTTATAAATATCATATTTCTATAGCTAGGTAAGCATGCGTCATAGTAGCTGACCTAGTCATCCAAGTACAGTCGCGCACATAACTCGGCTCGTACGTTTAATTATCATTAATTGAAGTGCCCCGCTTCTGTGGCCTGCGAGCAATCATTCTGTCACGAGTCGACTTCCTATTTCATCATAGAGTAGTGAGTAGTACAGAGTGGTCTGTTCGTTTAAAAATAGGTAGAAACTAACTTGAGGAATATTATAAAAATGGTAGATTGTTTCATAGTGTAGAATGCAATTAAAATAAAATAATTAAACTGGGCTGGAAGGAAAGCTTTGAAAATAAATCACAGATCAATAATCAGAAATATCAATGTTATGTTAATCCCAACGTTCTAATATGCTGTATCTTTAAACTCATTTTTAGTACAACGTTTCGCATTAAATTTACAATTAATAATAGAAATATAAAAATTAACCTTTCAATTGACAGACTAACATTTCAATTATCATTGAATGTCAATGTCATTGAGAGGCTTGTGAGTAATAAATGAAACAGTGTCATATCTGTTCAATGCTTGCTCTTTGTTATTAATTGAGTGGCGACATGAAAGCCCGCTGCGTTTTCATTGCTGATGCACTCCGGTTACATTTCCTTGACACATATGACACCAACATCATTTATAACACAACTAATAAATAAAATAAAACTCTTTTATACTGAATATTAAGAATAACACAAAAATAACGGAATAGTTTTTAATTTAGGGACCAATTTATACTCATTGCCTATCTATTGAAAAAATAATTATGAAAATCGGACAACCACGAGCCGAGTTATGAGCTAACAAAAAACTTGTAGAAGTAAAACTTCCTTCCTTTTGAGGAGTCGGTTATAAAACTAGATGGACTAAACTCCAATAACACTCAAGGAAAGAACAAGAATCAAATAACTCACTGGTCAAAATCCATTTATTTGTTTTTTAATACAAAAGGTCATAGTAAAGTTCTGACTCAATCGAGTAAAAGGTGAAGTTTGACCAGTGACACATTAGCCTAGGATCATTACGCTTTAACCTTTAGTAGCCTGATTTACGAAAGTATCAAAACAGAAAATCTAAGTTATTAAGGGTTAAGGAAATATTATAGTAGCTTCTTCAAGAAACAAGGTGTAATGCTTCTATGCTTTTGATTATAATTCTTATTGCTCTGTTTCGTACAAAATGAACTTAATTAGTGACGTCATTAGAGATTATTAGATATCCCATGTACTTTAATGCCCTTTAGCAATAGATTTCAAACCTTATACCATAGCATTAAAGGTAAGATTCCCTTGTACTACAATGTGGATTTAATCGAATCTATTTCAGTTGCCAAGTCGCTAATGAAAATGGCAATTGCCAATTAGCTAGTTTAGGAGCGGCTTTTGCCGAATCGTCCCTGACCTTAATTAGTAATTCCCTATTTATTGCCGAATTTTTATTATTGGCAATAAATTATTGGTCTGAGTGAGACAGGTCACGTTAGAATCGAATTGGTAATTAACTTTGTGTTTAATTTAACACCACCGAGTGTTGACTCATAGATTTTGATTGTAACTTCAATTTTAACAATTTGACAAAGACTAGGCAGTCCCTGAAGCCGCAAGCACTGGCCACTACAGGGCAACTTTTTGGTCGCCGCACGTCTTTTTTACTTTTCTAATTTTTGAATTTTATTTTGTCATTTTTTAATTATTAACTTTCTTTTATTGTTTTGTTCTTATATTATTATAATTTATCTTAGTTCGTATATTCTTTTCTATGCCTTTGAGCTATCAGAGGGAACAGTCCATTGTAGATGTATGAACTAAGTAGTTAGGAACTAATGCTGATTCTCACGCGACTTTTTAAATGTTTTTCAAGGTTATAGAAACTGTATTGCTATATTGATTTATTCCTATTTCTAAAAAAATACATTGGTAAAAGTGATGCAGTAATGCTATATGCAGGGGCGGCCCGCTATGAGAGATTTCTCCCAGGCAAATATATACAGGCAAAAATAGGAAAGGTGGATAATATATATAAATATATAGGAGAAGCTGTAGATGTATGTTTCTTTGTTTAATTATTTTTGAAGATCTCAATTGAGTTATCAATTTTAATATGTAAATGAAAACTATATAGAAATTCATTGAATAGTTTTTTAGTTTGACATCTCTACTAATATTATAAAGAGAAAAACTTTGTATTTTTGTATGTATTGAAATAACTCAATAACTGGGCCGATTTCAAAAATTCTTTCACCATTAGAAAACTACATTATCCCCGAGTAACAGTATATTATTTAATTCCACGCGGACGAAGTCGCGAACAACTAGTTCACAAATAAATTCAGTAGCTTGCAGTAATAACTGTAAAATAATTGTAGTTTTTCATATAATATTTTATAACAGATTTACGATGAACAATAAATAAACAATAAAATATATAAGGGTCAGAATGACCCTGCGGGCGTGTCGGAATGCGGCGGCGGTGAGGTTAAAAGACCTTTGGATTATTGAAGCGACATTTATAACCCATCGACGTTTTAGGGTTAACTTGTCAGTTAACGGAATTGATTCTATCATTCATATAGTTTATTAATTCCACGTATAGTATCGAAAGTTATATATGTAGCCCGGAACTGCGCGAAACTATAATAACATAGTAGCCTATGTGTCCTTCCAGACTGCTTTACATTTATACCAGATACCATGACCCGCCGTTTCGGAGATAACTTCAAACGAACATCGGTCCATCTTTAGGAACTTTCGTATTTATAATAATAGTTAGATTTGTAGATAATACGAGTGATAACAATTGTACTTTATTGTTTTTATATGAGAAGGGGGCAAACGAGCAGCGGATCGCCTAAGTTAGTTGATCCGACGCCCACGGACAAAATATTGTCCGTGGGCGTCGGAATATTTTTACGAATATTTTTTAAGAAAGGGATGACAATATTTTTACAATATGACAATATTGTACAAATATTGTCATCCCTTTCTTTCATCCCTTTCTTTTTCATTAAGAGAAACCAAAGTAATAAGAGCGAGAAGTCGTCGCGCGTCATGGCTGTCATCTGCAACCGACTGCCTGACCACGTCACAGCGGCTTCCAGCCTCGCTTCGTTTAGGACAAAACTAAATTCTTGGCTGATACAGAAAGCCTTTTCAGTAGAAGAATTTTGTTAGCTTCACTAGTACTATGATGTTTTATATAAATTGTTAGTTTTTTTATGATCTAACACAATTATTTTTTCTTCTTTAAAGACGTGTAAGTTGTTATGTATGTTTTCTCTACAATTATATTGTAAAAGAGCTTGTTTTAAACATGTTTATTTAGTATTTAACTCTAAATAAAGACTTAAATCTGAGCACAATGGTTTGACATCTCTAGTTGATAAATAGTTATTAATTTACTTTATAAAATGAACTTTATTTCTTAACTGTTAAGATTCAAAATTATAAATTCATTCCTTAAATAATTGTAACATTGTCACTTAATAAATAAAATAATAAAATACTACAAACATCAAATATGTACAAGCTAAAATGAACTTTATTTAAAAGAGTTAAGAAACAAAAAGGAATATTTTATTTTTCAGACTATAGTCTGGTCTGCGACGTTAATCTATGTCCAATGTCAAACAAAAAGGCGGGATAAATCTTTTCTTGGAAGTTGCCAGTATCATTTGGACTTTGAAACTTATAACGTTGAAATGTTATTTAGTGTCTTCATAAAATTGTCGGTCAAATTAGAATGAATAAAAGTCGGTGCTTTTGAGATGTTAATAAAGGGAAGCATTTTGATTTTTTTACAGTTTGTGTTATAAAAACTTTTTATAATAAAAGAAATATGATAACGTAAATTGAAATACGGGTAGGAAATTTATGAATGAATCTGGCAGTTACCACCAATATAATAAAAAAAATTAAGAACACATATTGTTCGTAAGAACGGGATTCTTACCAAGATTTAGCTGATTGAGCTCCCGATGTTTTGGATCAGTTGCATGCGCCACAATAAGCTAAGAATTCCGTTTCTTCTGAACAATATGTTAGTAAAAATCACAAAAGTTTAAAGTCATTTATAATTAAGTCCCGTTTATATTTTTCATAACTGCAATATTTATCATAATCCTAACATGCTAAACTATTTTACAAAATATTATAAAAAGTCATTTAACGAACGTGATGACGTAAAAAACCGGGGGAACGTCACACATGTCACACGTCAAATTGGCGCGAACATTTTGACAGATGTCAAAGGGAGTATCTACGATGCATTCCGTTTCCTGCATTTAATGTTATTGACCTCGGTTTATTTATAGATTCGAGTGTTATAAATTATAATACTAAGTATTGCTAGTAAGTGTTCGTGAGTGAAATTAAATGCGTCTCAAGTAACGGTCCTTGAATTGTATGAGTCATTTCGTTGCCATATGTGGAGCATTTTTAATCTGTAGCAGTTATATCGTAAGATGATATTTTAAAATCAGTTGTCAGTCCTTGGTGTATCAAATTAAATTATTTTAAAGTATTTAATTGATTTTAACTTTCTGTATACTTACACTATTATATTTTTTTATGGCTCTGCAAAGTATGAATGCTATGCTGTGAAGTAATAAAAAAATGCCAGAAATGTTTTTTTAAATTACAAGTTTTACCGTAGTATTTTAATAATAAAAATTTTCGAGCTTTGGATTTGAATATGATGAGAATACTAGCTGTTTTTCTGGACTTCGCCCGCGTAGTTTTGAAGAATTTAGCATATGTTACTCGAAGCTTTCCAATGGTAAAAGAATGTTTAAAATCGGCCCAGTAGTTCTCGAGTTACTTCAATACGTACAAAAATACAAAGTTTTCCTCTTTATAATAATATTAGTATTTAAAAGAAATATTCTAACGTAATCTGGAAATAAGTCGCGAATTCTAACACTTTTTTTAAACGTCAGGAAATGCATTTATGCACCTCCACACCGGGCTGTGCAATGGCGTAGGGAGTGTGGGACTCGCCGGCCACAGAAGGTGACCGTAATACCCACTAAAACCTGTCGGCCCTCAAACGTATTACGGCGGAGTCGCGGGCACTACGTTTTGTCCGCGACAGCGAATTCTATTACTGCCCTAACCTAACACAAGTTGACCTGACACTTGTGGCAACATCGACATACCGTTCGTACCGAACAGTTTGCATTCTATTGTTTACATTACTTAATAATGTGGTGTAAATTATAAGCTACAAGCGATAAATTAATTACCAAATATAACTAGAGTTTTATTAGTATCGCACGGGTGCAAATCGGTATAATGTTTGCAATGTAAGCGCTAAAAATGTGTTAATTTAAATCATATTAAAAACCTCTAAATTATCAGTGTTACTCTACTATATTGTGAATGTATTATACATGAAAACCTTCCTTATGAATCACTCTATCTATTAAAAAAACCGCATCAAAATCCGTTGCGTAGTTTTAAAGATTCTAGCATATATAGGGACAAACATAAAAAAAGCGTTATTGTTTTATACTATGTAAGGATAAGGTTGATGTTGCACTCTGCTTATAACATGTACCAAACGCCAACAAACACTTCACAGGTGCGTTCCATTATTTGCTCCCAACACCTCGCACTCGCCAGATGATAAATAGCTTTTTATTCTAACTAAAATATTTATACATAGCCTGTTCTTGACTTCAATATTTTATTTATTATCTGTTTGTATTACGTCTGTTACGGTTTTGGAACAATGTAACCAATGACAGCATCATTCGCTTTATTCCGAAACGAGAATCAGCGTTATTACTGTTGTACTTTCAACGTTTGGTAAATTCATAAAATTTATTTCAAAATACAGAACATCCTTGTTCCTGGTACTTATGATACATAATTTGTTCCAATGAGACCCCTGGTATATCTTATTTAGTTCCGAGTGTCCTCCAGTATCGTATAATCGACGACTTATTGGTCCTCGTTTGTCTCAGTACTTTATTTTTTTTTGGAGGCTTGTGTTGTGTTGGTATAAGTTGACCAAACTTTTGGGCCAGTGATAGGCGCTATTTGGAGTCATTTAATTAGTTAAGTAGATATATTATGTATTTGACTTTCTCCTTGTTATAAGCAATGGCCCCTTAAGCCTTGTACGCATTAGGATAGTATTTTAGTCGAGTAGCAAGTATCAGAACAAAGGATTTACTAATCTATTCTACTACAATGTTGCTGTTCGGATACGTTTAGTTACTAAATGACTACACTAGTGCGTAGGTTTAGGCTTAAACGAGTCCGAATAGTAGTAAATCCCTTGTTCAGATAAATGCTACTTGCTACTCGACTAAAATACTATCCTGGTGCGAACAAGAGTCCCTGAGTGTAGATTTAGCTTGAAACTTAAATCACCAGTTAGTTACTTATTGACACTTAATAACATTATAGTATGTTCTACTCACGACATTATTATAAGAAGCTTGAAGCGTACCGCATATTGACGCATCATTTCTCTGAAGCGGATATAGGACGAGCTATTTTAGTGCACAGCGAAAATATTCTCGTCGCTATGAATGTGCCTTTATTTTTAATATCCTAATATTACTAATTTCTAAAGTTACTATAGATGTTTGAAGATGAACTGAATGGATCTCGATATGGCATAGATGAATATAGTCTGGTACAAAGTTTTTTTAGTCCCGGGCAGACGGAGTCACGGGCGACGGTTAGTATATAATAAATCATCATCGCTAGCTATACGTTTTCATTCTCGGGTCGCGGAGCTTACCCTAAAGCCTTGTGCACACCAGGATAGTATTTTAATCGAGTAGCAAATAGCATTTATGAACAAAGGATTTACTACTGTTCGGACTCTTTTAAGCGTAAAGCTACGCACTAGGGTAGTAATTTGGTAAATAATCGTGTCCGAGCATTTTAGTAGAGTAGATTAGTAAATCCTTTGTTCGGATACTTGCTACTTGCTAATCGACCAAAATACTATCCTGGTATACAAGGCTTAAAGCTTGACTAGGCCATAGTCAAGCACGCTGTCCTAGTGCGGGTCGACTTCATATCTTTGAATTTCTTCGCCGATATGTGCAGGCATCACGATGTTTACCTTCACCGTAAGAGCGTCAAGTAAATAAGCAAATATAAAATTCAAAAAACATATAACTCTGTTGGGATTCGAACTCGGGACCTGCAGATTACAAGGCAAGAGCTAAACCCCTGAGCCACCGACGCTCTAATAATATGCATTATGAACGTTTCGCTGAAATCATTCGAGCCAAGGTTGGGAGCGGCGACCCAGTTTCGCGATTCTGGCGATTATCTCATCCAGTACATCTGTTCGGTGTACGAAGGTCAATTGCACCCAGAATGTTTTTACTAAACGGATATAAGGATAATTCAAGATTGAACGTAATCAAGTATCAAGATGTAGCCAGAATATCGGAGATGTTTGTGTTAACTGTTTGAAAAAAATATTGTTATATGTTTGTTGGGGTAGGCTCCTCGCCCCTCGGTGGCGACGTATACTGAGCTGGTGATGATGATGAATTAGAGTAACGGAGAATGGTTTAAAGGAGTTTTTTCGTGCCAGAGTGGAATATATAATATTTTTTTTAATATTTTAGAACTGACTTAATAAAAAAGTTAAAAATTGATTGAATATTTAGAAATAAATAATTTTAAGTTTTAATTAATTTTTTGGTGAGTAATTGTATTTAAAAATATAGCGTATATTACTCGAGGATAATGTAGCTTTTAACAATGAAAGATTTGTTTTAATCTGCCCAGTAGTTTTTGATTTATTTCAATACTAAAATCAATATTATACAAAAATAAAAATATTTCATAGATATTATCATAATATAAATTAACACTTCATAAGTTTTACCCATTACGTAATAATTATTAAGACTTACTTCAAGTAGGCAATACGTCTTGCTTGAGTATACTCGATTAATCTTCACACTGGCCGGAAAGAAAAATAAATAACTATATTAACCACTGATATCTATAGATGGATAGGTCGTTGGAAATGATAAATGACAGCTTTTGCTTCTTAAGTCCGCATATACACGTGCGTTTTTTCAACGCGCGCTAAAACAGCGTTGAGTTAGAACATATTCATTTCTATGTGTTTTCAGACGGAGGAGCTTTTAAATTGCAATTTAGCGTTGCATTTTAAGCGCTGGATGTAAGGAACAAGGTTGCTTTTACAATGTTCGTGATGAGGGAAGCGTAAGAAAGCGTCAACGGTTACGTCAAAAAGCGTCCTAAATGCAGGCTAACGCGTCTGTTGATGTTACCCGGAGATGTATGCATTCGAATAGTATTTTAATCGAGTAGCAAGTTTTAGTAACTAAACGTCTCTGAACAGCAACATTTTAGTAAAGTAGATTAGTAAATGTTTTGTTGGGATACTTGCTACTCGACTAAAATACTATCTTAACGCGAAGAAGGCTTTATTTTTATAACTATTATTATGTCGAATGACAATCGCATCTGTTTAAAGAAAAAAATAAAAAACATATACATTACGAGGAAACTAAACACATAAATAACAACCGTTCTTATAGTATTTTATTAAAAATCTCTGTTTACGATTTTGTGAACATTTTTTTCTCAAAATGGCGTTTACGCGCCATTTACCAAAGAGGCAAATTACAGGGCCATTTTGCCTCTAGCCATAAACATCTATGCCATTACAATATTCAGCCACACCCGTGACCTATTTATTTTGGTGGTCCATTAAATCATAATTAAGGTTGATTTCCAATTTCGTGATGTTTTAGCAAAGCCATTTTGTTAACATAATTATGGAAAAAATCGCGCAGTATACAGGGTGTACTTTTTTTTTGAAAATTTAGAAACTGCTATTTGCTTTGCTTTTGCTTTTTCTGGTGTCTCCTATGAATTGCCCTATCGCCTGTGTCAGTTTTGGCGTCGACTTACGAGACATGTATATTTTTTTTAACTAATTCGTGTAAAGGCAACATTACAAAATCTATCTAAAAGATTTTATCATTTGACATATTTTTGTTAATCATTTTTGATATTACAAGTACCTAGCTGTTGCGACTTTGTCCGGAATTAAAAAAAATATAGGCTATGTTACTCGGGGATAATGTAGCTTTCTGATAGTGTAAACATTTTAGAAATCAGTCCAGTAGTTTTTGAGTTATTTCAATACATATAAAAAACAAAACTTTATTATATTAGTATAGATATATAACCTCCTGCTGTTGGAAGTCGGTTAAAAACTCCCGAGTTGTTTAATTTAACCAACAACTGTTATAATTAGAATGTGATTAAATAATTTTGTTTACATAAGAGCATCGGTGGCTCAGGGGTTTAGCTCTTAACTTGTTAACTGCAGGTCCCGAGTTCGAATCCCGCCGTGTACCAATGTGTTTTTTCGAATTTCATATGTACATATTTATCCGACGCTCTCAGGTGAAGTAAAACATCGTGATGTCTGCACATATCGGCGAAGAAATTCAAAGATATGTGTGAAGTCGCGTAAAATACGCGCTAGTCGTGGAGTTGCGGAATATTGAGCCCATCATGGGTCGTACTACTAAGTACTTTTGTTTACATAGATATTTAGTTTATTTAACTTTTAAAGAAAATTATTACACTTCAAATAACGTTATTATCTTTTAATTATAGCTATAAAGCGATTAAAATAAATAAATTAAATACCACCCAATAAGAACTAGTATTATAGTATCTCAAATAATAATAAAACTTTAGTATCGTATAACTGCATTCATAGTTAATTTAATATTCAAAATAGGCAACTAAACTATTCATTGACAAATAGACTGCACCAAATGTGTCATCAATTTATTTCAATATGTTTTATTAGTTTTTAACAGTCTTTTGTTTTAAAGCGAGAAATCGTAAAGACTTTTGCAGACAAAAGTAAGCCTGCATACAAAATACAAATACAAATACAAATAATTTATTGATAATATAAATTACACGTCTTTTAAAGAAAAAATAATTGTGTCAGGTTAATAAAAAATTAACAATTTATATAAGAACAACACGGTATTAGTCAAGCTAAAAAAAATCTTCTACTGAATAAAAGGCTTTCTGTAGCAGCCAAGATTTTAGTTTAGTCCGAAACGACGCGAGGCTGGAAGCCGCACACGGTTTACACACGCACGCTTTTTGTAAGTCGGCGTTGGTGATTGTTTTAACGCCCTCGCTCACAATCGCTGTAAAATGACTCTTATTGCGTTCGTCCAGCGCTTAAAATCCAACACTAGGGGATAAAAATTTAAAAGCGCCGTGCGAACAGATTCATAGAAATACACTAGTTCAATCTCAACGCTTTTTTCACGCGTTCATAAAACGCTCGTGTGAATGAGAGGTAACTTGATATGGACTTGATTGCAAAAAAATAAGGTCAGCAGTATCAAGAAATTAAATCACGTATTGGTAATTAAAATTACATAATTTACTGATGTGATGGTCAATAACATATTTAAAGATAAGATAAGATAACATATCTGTTATCTTTATAAGTGATGTCTGCACATATCGGAAAAGAAATTCAAAGATATGTGTGAAGCCACGCAAAATACGCGCTAATCGTGGAGTGAAGGAAAAAGAAGCCCATCATGGGTCGTTACTACATTCACAAGATATTTAAATAAGTCCATAATTTTGAAGTAAAATCAAATAAAATGATATTTTTTCAGCCTTTTCAGATGACCTACATGATATTCTTAATAATATACAAATAGTCCGAACGAAGTTAGGCGCCGTAACTAGTATTCTATCTTGTCAAAGTACCTGGAACAAAAAAGAGAAAATAATTAGTTTTCATTCAATATAAATGAGCAAGGCAGGAGACAGCTCAGGATAGGCAACGATGGCGCTCTCTTGTGTTGGAGGCCAAGACCCACTTTGGGTCGTTGCGCCAGCGGAGTAAGTTTGTATAGATCTATGGATGTTAGAAGGTAAATCCAAGACTCAAGAGACCTGGATGAAATTTTGCACAAATGTGGAACCTTGTCTGGAAGAACACAGTCTCATTACCAAGCATTTTAAATCCAGGCGGATATATTCACGATCGATAGTTAAACATAAAAGCTAATAAAGTCATTTAGACTAATAAATCGACATTCGATATCTCATTTAAATGGTCAATCTGACCCTAAATAAACATGTTTAACTACCCCACTTAACTTACTGGCCGACAATAAAGTCGATGACGGCATCCCATTAGCAGAGAATAAAAAACAACGAATAAAAAAAGCTATATAGAGAAATTGCTATTACATTGTGACATGCATGACGTAATAAGACCTAGATATTTTATAAGAATTGTACGCACCAGGATAGTATTTTAGTCGAGTAGCAAGTATACGTATCCGAACAAAGGATTTACTAATCTTCTCTACTAAAATGTTGCTGTTCGGACACGTTTAGTTACTAAATTACTATCCTAGTGCATAGGTTTAGACTTAAACGAGTCCGAACAGTAGTAAATCCTTTATTCGGATAAATGCTACTTGCCACTCGACTTAAATAATATCCTGGTGCGAACAAGGCTTTAGTCTGCATTCATGCGAACGCTTTTTAATGTCTGCGTTTGCGTTTTTTAACTACGAACGCAGGAAAATCACTCTTGTTACGTTCACCCAGCGTTCAAATTGCAGCGCTTCGCAATAGACATTTAAAAGCGTCGCTGTGTGAACAGATACATGGAAATGCCTTTGTTCTATATCAACGCTTTTTTAACGCGCGTTGATAAATCGCCCGTGTGAATGCGGGCTAAGGCCATGCTAACACAAAGCTACGGAAATCTCCGATTGTAGTATCTAAGAAACTTATTGTATACGAGTTTTTAATGATTTGTAGATTTTTTTAAAACTACCTCATGGTGGACAAAGTACTGTAGTCTTGCGGTGGACCATAACTATCTTGGGTGGACCGAAACTGTGTTGTTAGGTTTGTTAACTTGATTATTATTTTTATCTATACTAATGTTATAAAGAAGAAAACTTTGTGTGTATATGTATTTAAATAACGCAAAAACTACTGGGCCAATTTCAAAAATTCTTACACCGTTGGAAAGGTACATTATCCCCAAATAACATAGGCTATATTATCCAAGTCTGTGCTGTCGAAGTCGAGAACAACAGCTAATATTATAAAAATATTGTCATAAATTATCTTCTAGTAGATAATTTATTTAAGATTAAACGTATTTCCATAGTTACTACTCCCCTTTCTAGATTTGATAGAAGCGTGTTTTTCATGCACTCCGGAAAAGTAGGTCGAAAGGGTTGGGGGCTGACATTAAAACATTTTCCACCCTCCATCTTGGAAATGACACGTCGTTAAAATAATGAGGGAGGTGTTCAAAAGACATCTTTATATTTGTGCAAGAAAAAAATTGGTATGTATATACTAGTTTTACATGTGGTATTGCTTGGATAATTATTGTATAATTTCCACTAATTTTATAGAGCTAAAAGTTTTATTTTTGTATGTATGTAAAATAACTCAAAAACTACTGGGCCGATTTCTTTCACCATTAGAAAGCTACATTATCCCTGAGTAACATAGACTATATTTTTTAATTCCACGCGAACGAAGACACGAGCCATTTGATAAATAAAAAGTAAAATAGAATTTCATCTGGAAAATTCTACGCAGAAACTCCCCTAGCATGACATCATTCGAGCCTTGACATGATGGAATATTTGGTTACAAAACAAACTCGACACTATTCAAACCTTTCGTTGTTCATGTTGACATTGGACAAAGCAAAACATAACACGAAAAACCAATCAGCCAATGACGTAATAGAGAATTTTATAAGACTAAAACGTAGTAAGTATTTTTTTATACTACAAGGTGGCAAAAGAACAAGCGGCCACCGGGATACTCCGAAATAACGAAGCGATCACTGCCTATAGACATCTGCAATTGCAGATGCAATTTCCTACCCTTAATCTATGGAATAGGATTTCCCTCTATATGTCCTCTCTCTCGCCAAATCCAATTCCTCCTCCTATCATTTCCTTATAAGAAAAGGGTGGGAAGTGAAAGTTGACTAAAATTAGGCTTCCGGCACCGCACTCATCAGACGAAACACGGAATTGCTTCCATTTGACGTCTGTCTTCTGTGTGGTTGTGGTATTTCACCGGGCGAGCCGGACAATTCATGTAAAAGACGTTATTGCGGGCTCTATCATTGTTAAGTAGTGTGTGTTCTTCCTATTTTCTACATCTGTGACAAACATCGATATCAGGTTCAATTATAGTTAGTATGGCTGTTATATACAACGTTCACAGTTTTTCTGTAGTGTACTTAGTATCAGTTTTGCACCCGTGCGAAGCCGGGGCGGGTCGCTAGTAGTAAGATAATTGATAGAGATATATGATATTGTATTAAAGGCAGGCATAAAACTACGAATAATCTGTATACGAAGGGCCTAAAATCATTCACATCAGTATTATAAACATATAATAAATTAGCAATGAAAATGCGACAAACTGACTCATTTATGTTAAAGCAATTAAGAGCGAATGCGGAAAATAAACATAGTATAATTAATATAATAAATACTTTATAGATGAATGATAAATATTTTTCTAGTAAATGATAAATCTACAAATACAGTAAGAAGAACTGGATTAGTGAAAAACCTCTATAAGCAAGAATGTATGATCCCGAAGAACGATTTCGTAAGCATTTTGGTCAAAAAAGGTTACCAAAATAATATTGCTCTGTCTTAGTGTTGCCATCGCGTCAGCATAAAGCTATATTATTTCAACACAAATATACTTATACCGGCTCGAAGGACCAATACTGAACAATTTGAAAAGATATTTACAAAAGAGTAAGAAAAACAAGACAAGATATAGCAAAGCGAGAAAAAAAATGACAAACCACAATGATAAATAATTTAAAAGTAAAAATAACGTACGGCTAGCAAGGAGATGACATGTAGTGGCCAGTGCTTTCCCCAACATATGTTATTAAATGAAGAATTTATAATCTATATTTATAAAAATGGAACCCGTTTCGCGTTGTCACGGCATCACGTGAGAACGGCTGAACCGATTTCGATAATTCTTTTTTTTAAATGTTTGTGGAAGACCAAGGATGGTTCTTACGGAAAAAAATATTAAGAAAATCTTTCATAAATATTGAAAAATATACATTTAATTTTGCATATTCAACGTCATTCACAGCCATAGACTATATTGAAAGAGTATCGTTTGTTCGGAAACGTGGTTACATAATTACATAGTTACGTAAGACGGTACGAAGTTCGCCGGGTCAGTTAGTCTACAATATTTTAAGTGACCAAGTGACTCATAATCCTTAACCAACATAGTAAGTTGCGATCTTGGTATACTTAAGCGTGGTTTCAACGCCCTCTTAGAATGACTATTTATTTTCTCAGCTGAGTGCATTCGAGGGCTTTCGAATGTAATTCGTATGATCCTAACGCAACTACATTCAAATAATTTGAGTCTTAACCGATGCGTGACTTTTAAACTGACCTCCAAGTTATACGCTGAAGCGGTGTTGGTTTGTTTTTTGTATCTATTGGAATAAACAAAAAAATATTAGAAAAACCAATAATTCTCTGACATTTGAAAGCTACGTTATTATTGAGAAACATGGTTAATATTTTTAATTGAAATCTATATTAAGGGTCTCCCTTAAGCCTTGTTCGCACCAGGATAGTATTTTAGTCGAGTAGCAAGTAGCATTTATCCGAACAAAGGATTTACTACTGTACGGACTCGTTTAAACCTAAACTTACGCACTAGGATAGTAATTTAGTAACTAAACGTGTCTGAACAGCAACATTTTAGTATAATATATTAGTAAATCCTTTGTTCGGATACTTGCTACTCGACTAAAATAATATCCTAGTGCGTACAAGGCTTTAGTGACTAAATCATAACTCCGAGAACATACAGAAGTTCAACACTTTATTACTAAGGAAGTCTCCATGTTTAGCATAGATTAGTTACATCTCTCTTGAACAGTTATATTGAGGCATTTACTTTGATTTCCTTAAATTTAAATCGCTACCTCTTATAACTTGTAACATGTAATGTCGACTCACGGTTCACGTCGCGAGCAGCTTTTCAATTGACTCCCATCATCTCGTGACTCAGTGGTGTGTCATTTAGGTGTACACTACCGGGTGTGTCATAATGTCACACTAGTTACACTATGTCATGTCACCGTAGGAGGCAAATAAATAAGGCCTATCTAGTACATTAAAGGAATATAGAAATATCTGAAAGAATTTCACTTCTATTTAAAAGAATAAGTACAATACTATAATTATAATGCAACAACCAAAGATTAACAGTACACATAAACGCTGTTAAGCCTTGTTCGCACCAGGATAGTATTTTAGTCAAGTAGCAAGTAGCATTTATATGAACAAAGGATTTACTACTGTTTGGACTCGTTTAAGCCTAAATCTTTCCACTAGGGTAGCAATTAACTAAGTAAACGTGTCCGAACAGCAACATTTTAGTAGAATAGATTAGTAAATCCTTTGTTCGGGTATTTGCTACTTGCTACTCGACTAAAATACTATTCTGGTGCGAACAAGGCTTTACAATATGATTATAATTCAAAGCAAGTATATTAAGATCAACACCGATACAAAAGGCAAGGGACTTCCCCTCATATTGATTAGGACGCACCTTTGATGATGACGTCACTTAATAACCACGATACTATGTCATCCTGCTTTCCCTTCGTGGTACTTCCATACATCTCTATCAGCTGTCATATCTGAATGTGAAAACAACAGTGGTAGAGCCCGCTTTAACATCTTTGCACAAATTGTCCGGCTCGCCCGGTAAAATACCACGACCACACAGAAGACAGGCGTCAAATGGAAGCGATTCAGTGTTTCGTCTGGCGAGTGTGGTGCTGGAGGCCTAATTTTAGTCCACTTCCCCTTCCTATCCTTTTCTTATAGGGATATGATGAGAAGGGAGAGTGGATTTGGCGGGGAAGGGACGCATAGGATAATTATCCTCTTGCTGTGCGTCTCCTCTTTCGTAGATTAAGGGTAGGCAACGCATCTGCAATTGCAGATGTCTATGGGCAGCGGTCGCTTTGCATTGCTAGCGAATCCAGGTGACCGTTTGGTCGTTTGCCACTTTATAATATATAAAAAGTATCCGAACAAAGGATTTACTAATCTACTCTATTAAACTGTTGCTGTTCGGACACGTTTTGTTACTAAATTATTTTCTACTCGACTAAAATACTATCCTGCTGCGTAAACGGTTTTTCTTTACTTCAAAATTGAAGTTATGTATAAATAGTATTTAATTTAATTAAACTAAGTTTATTTTATATTATAAAGTGGCAAACGAGCGCGACCGCTGCCCATAGACATCTGCAATTGCAGACGCGTTGTTTACCATTAAGGAGGAGACGCACAGCAAAAGGAAAATTCCTACGCGTCCCCTTCACCGCCTAATCCACTATAGTTAAATATAATTCTGATCTAAATATTATTAAATATAAAATGTTAACCAGGGACCCATGAATATTGATGACCTTGTTTTAAATTAATTAGAAATTCCCTTTAGAGCTAGTCTAGACATTTTAAATTATAATAAAGCGTGTTGATGTATTAAAGGCCAGTTCCCAAGATACTGAAATAAATATTACGATGTTTTTATGGTATTTCTGTCAACAGTTTGCCGATGTTTAAAGACTTTAACGTCCAGTTTTCACTGTTAATATACTATAATAAGAACATAAATTATCAACAACGCATTATCTATGACAAAACAAAGATATTTGGTTTCTTTTTGTCAGTTTATGGTTAAAGAAATGATGGAAAAGGGAAGTGGATTTTCCGAGGGAAGGGATGCATAGGAAAAGGAATTATCGTCTTGCTGTGCGTCTCCTCCTCCGAAGATTAAGAGTAGGTATTTGCAATTGCGGATGTCTATGGGTAACAATCGCTTCGCTATTTTAGCGAATCCAGGTGGCTGCTAGCTCGTTTGCTATATTATAATATAAAAAAGCTTTTAAAAATCAGCTTGAAGTGCGGCAATGAGTTTTAATTCGTAAGGCCATGTAAATAATGTAAAATATACAATATATGGTCGGTAAAATCATAGATATTTTTTTATATTTCGCGATGTATTCAAGGTATTATTCAAGAACGGGTTAATAAATAATTTATCGCACGTCCGCCATTTGTAATTCCGAGCGAAGTAAACACATTCAGCCATTGTCCTTTGCCCGGTTCTGTGTTGCCATAATTGTGTATTTTTTTTATTTCCTTATAACTTTCATTTTAATTATTATTTAAAGTTACATCTTGAACTTCTTAAATTAATGTAAAATTAAATAAATGTTCAGTATATATATTTTTTAATTTACAGTAAGATTGTAGGAGGAACGATTAAAGATTTTTAAGTTTTCTGCTTAAAATCTTTTTTATTTTATGTACTGAGATACACAAATATGTTCATATAAGTATGTTTTACAATTCAATAAACTTTATATAAAGAAATCTGATATTAAATTTGTTATTTCCTGAGATTAAATTCCTTTTCATAAAAGTAAGAGAGAAAACTTTCGATTATCTCAAACATAAATCGCCATAAAGGAGGTTATTGTGACAAATAAAATCTTGATAATCAACAGATATAAAAGTGCAAATTGCCAGATATAAAAATTATTTTTATCAAAAATAAAATTCACTCGAACAAAACGTGGCCGAATAAGATTATCTGTGCCTTTTAATGTCACTGAACCTTTCTCCCGAAGAACAAGTTTTTGTATCACCATTTATTGTTCAGACATTAAAAAATATAAAAGCTTTGGTTGTTTTTAAACTTAAAAAATTTTTTTTTTTTTTATATCAAAGTGGCAAACGAGCAAGAGATCACCTGGATTCGCTGAAATAGCGAAGCGACCGCTGCCCATAGACATCTGCATTTGCAGATGCGTTGCCTACCCTTAATCTACGGAGGAGGAGACGCACAGCAAGAGGACAATACCTCTTTCTATGCGTCCCCTCCCCCGTCAATCCATTTCAAGTGATCGTACATCATAATTATAAAGTAGTTTTAAAAATAGAAGAATGTTTATTTTTAATCTGTTTAAAGGATATAACGACGTAAGTCGCACGTTATCAGAATTACTATGGGTTAATATCACTCGTGGGCGGTACTGGGTGATGTCGGAATCAAGGAATACACTCTGCACTTCTCAATCACATTATAATTAGTTCAGATACATGGCTTATGGCCCATTTACCATACTAACAATGCTTTCGTCACGATCTCTCATTTCTGATTGATTTATATCAAGACTCATCGAACGTGCTATTCGAATTTAAACTAATTTCTTCTTCTGATTGCGACTGATATATCTTTTTCATAATTTTACTCTGTTAAATGACAATGATTCTTAAAAAAGATGATACTATAGCACTGTTTTTTTGTCTTCATTCAACGTAATAAAACTCCAAAAACTAACAGGTAAGCATAAAACGCTGCGCTACCAAAAAAAAAAGATAAACTACTTAGTTATCAAATTAAATCGGTCAGTGTAAGGGTTGCCACTTCTTCAAACTTACTTAACATCAGGCTCCATGTTAACTAAGTTTGAAGATGTGACAACCTCTTTTAAACCGCTGGACATGTAGCTGCTTGAAGGTAACAGCTTTTGGTTCGTTTCGGTGCGTCTCTTCCTCCGTAGTTTAAGGACAACGCATCTGCAATTGCAGATGTCTATGGGCAGTGGTCGCTTCGCATTTTATCGAATTTACGTGGCTTTCTAGCTAGCTCGTTTGCCACTTTATAATATAAAAAAAACTGAGTGTGTCTACGTTTAGTTGGCAACCCTAAAGACATACAAAGAGTGACAAAGCAGGCCACAGTATCTTAAACCTTATCTTGATAAGAATCCCATAAAAGCTTCGCTTGCATAAGAAATTTAAACGAAGTCTACAGTCAACAATTATAAGTATGACATAACTTCGTCAGCGCGGAATAAAATAATATTAAGTAGCCTATGTGTTCTTCCACTGCGCTCTACATCTAGGAGATTCAATGAACCGTTCTGGAGGTACCTTCAAACAATCATTCATCCATTGATCTATCCTTCCAAACTTCGCATTCCTAATGAGAAAAATAAGAATAATTCTCACATAGTATGAAACAATAACGTTTTTTTATGCTTGAATCTTTAAAACTACGCAACGGATTTTAAAGCTGTTTTTTTAGGTAGAGTGATTCATAAGGAAGGTTTTCATGTATAATACATTCACAATATAGTAGAGTAACACTGATCATTTGCAGGTTTTAATATGATGTCGTATATTAAAACATTTTTAGCGCTTACATTGCAAACGCTGCAGTATTTAGTATCAGCATTATACCGATTTGCACCCGTGCGAAGCTGCAGCGGGTCGCTAGTAATATGTGTACTGTTTTCCGCGTCATTAAAACCAAAACAGCTATATCATTAAAAATCAATTACCAGATTCATTTTACGTGTCAATAGATCTAATGTTTACAAAAGAATCAAGAAGTGTTGCTTACTAATCCGTTCTTTAAACTTAAAACAATGTATTTCATTCAGCTAATCGTATGAATGAAACACCTTGTTCCATATCTGGCTAGCACAATGCACCGTCTAGAGTGGACAAACAAAAAATGCATGTGCCAATTCAATGCCCAACCGGTTGGTCGACTATCCTGGAATAGGGATGGACGAGTGATATCGATATTAGAGGAAATACAACATTTGTTGAATGAGTTGGTAAAGGTTTTAGGTGGAAACCCGCCTCGGAATTTATAGAATCTTGACACAACACGCTAGCTTTAAATATCTTAATAATTAACTAAGGTACGAGTACCATTCGTAGTATTTTATATTTTTTAAGGTTATTGAATTGATTAGGTTGTAAGAAGTTACATATGTAAAACTGCCCATAACTTTAACAAAATGTGTTCTACTTCATTCATTCTTTTGACAACTTTAGAGTACCGAGTTTATTTTTATTTTTATTATAATGCTTTCGAAGTAGTATATAAATATTCACTAACTAAGGTGACACGATGAAACGAAGTGGGCCTTGGCCTCCGAAATAATTAGAATTATTATTATTATTTATATCTTCTCTATATCGATATAATCTTATGTACACCACTACAGTAGAATGCTGTTCAGTCTTTAGTGAATGAACACTAGACATTAAAAAACAGTCTGAATTGAACATCCCTTTCCAACAAATAAGCGGAAAAGAACACGTAGATGTTTTTACTTATTGCCTGACTGGTCGAAGGTTAAAGTGTTTTGGTATAGCACGACAAAAACCTACCGAGAATGGCACCTCCAGTTAGAGCTGTCATATAATAGGTAAGGCAAGCATGTAAAAGGAGACACAAGCTAGTCTGAGAAGGATCTAGTGTCAATTTTGACATTGACACTTGATTTTCTCTAATCCGAATTTCTCGCTTTTGAAGGTAACTCGTGGAGATCAGAGAATCACTCTCGCTTTTTTTTTACTGTGTATGTCCTTGATATCGGTGTGAAGTTAGTCTGAATTTTTTAAATTGATTTCTAGTTCGTAATATAACAATTTTTTGCATAATATGTTCTAAGGTCAAATAAAACGAGGCAACAAACATAAAATGAGACCTTGAATTTATAAGCATTGCGAATTAATGTCCGTGGAATCTCTAATATTATCTGACATGTGCGTACCATTTGGCATAAAGTTGTTTGCAATTGAAGCACAGATAATAAAGCTCTTTAATACAGACTATAAATAAATAAATTACAACAACTTTAAGTCAAATCAGTCTTTGATCTTATAGCTAATTAATTTTAGTGAAAAATTATGCTCTCATATCAATAATTTAATTGAATTGCCACAATGTTCAATCAATTTTAGACATGAATGTATTTTAAAACCTTTCATAATCTTTACTTTCAATTTTAATTATGTAATATTTTAATCATCATTTTTAAATAATTTACTGGCATCATAAAACGAGTAAAAGATTAGGTATTGTTAGATATTTTTATTTAATTTAGGACACGCTTGTTAATTAAGGCTTATATAGCAAAACACGAGCATAACAGAAACCGGCAAACATGGCCCGTGAGCAAGGCGCGCGCGTCGTCTCAGGTCATTGATCCCAAAATGGCGCTAAAATAGAATGAAAGAATGCCCGCCATTTCAATTCTAACCTCGAAAATTGTTTCACAGGGCCATCGTAAACAATCATTTTTTAACACTCACTATACTTTACGTACAGGAAACGTGAAGAAATCTTTTTTTTTAAATATCTCGCGACCTGTGAGTCATTTATTTTTTTCCGCGAAAGTGAAAGTTTTTGATACACAATAATTTACCATTTAACTGTTAAAATATGTGGAAATTAAATGTTCACATTTAATGCAAATTATCGAAATATAAATGTTAATTCGTTAAGAATTTATAACTTGTACTTAATATTTTTTTGGGCAAAGGTATTCTTGACATTCAGCCACTTCGATACCAAAGATTATAAAAAGACCAAAAAACAAGTGTGAATCGATAAATCATTGAATTAATTCGATTGATCCGATTAAGGATTTCATCCCTTCATATCGAGTACAATAACCTTTCAATTGTTGAAGCAATGAAAGTATTTAAGAGTGTTGTTGCATGCGGGTTTTTTATTGTCGCCTCTCGCTCGCAGTCAAATGGAGTGATTAAGTCGATGACAGTGCGTACTGCACTTTCACACGAGGATACAACTTTAGCAATAGAGTAGTACTGTTGTCAGAACAGCACTGAGGCCATAGACAAAGTAAAGCGGTACCAAGACGGTGAACTCGACAAAGTCTCATGATTGAAGCGTATTTTGACCGTTTACTACGTCACCGCTACGATTAAACCGTCAATGGATTGGATATTGACAGAAATTTTGATTGACGCGACACTCGATGCGCTTCTAGACGAGATAGAGTGAGTTAGACTGTGGCGTGTGCACGTCAGTAGGCGTCAAGTCTGACATCAAGTCAAACCTTCAACGTGAATGTTGTAAAGTGGACTTGATCGTTTCTGGGACCCATAACATTTGATTAATGATACACTTTACTGCTCTGCTAACACTGTTGTACCCTCGTGTGAAATTTCGGGAAATACGCATTGTAATTGTGAGAAGCAGTTATGATTTAAGGACTGTATTTTTAATAATTACTGTTACTTCCCGTGACTTATTCCTGGGAATTGTCTGAGCGTTAGTCAGTTTATAATATTTTTAATTCTATAATATTTAAAACGGATACTCTTGATTCAATTTTTTTTACATTTTTTTTAATTCTTTGATCCTTAAAAGATAGTAAAGAATCTTATTTTAACTTGGGACACCCAAGTTAGTTAAAATCTTTGACAAAAAAAGTAGGGTTGTTCTTAATTGGGGCAGTGGGCAGTCATTATGACTATAAACTGTCACATGAGAATTTTAATATCGATTTGAGTCCATTTTAATGTCAATCGATTTTTTAGGATTGTTTTGTATTAGAAACGTAATAAGAGAAAATCATTTATAATTTTCTCACATGTATTTAAACTTAAATTACCTCTGTCTAATATTCTGTCATAAAATAATTTGTAAAAAATATTTATCGATACATTTCTCATTTTTAGTAACATCACTATTAAATAAATTACTTATTGTTTTCATTCTAAACTTTTATTCTATTTTTAATCTGTATCTAAAAACAACTTTAAATATTATCTGTGGACGCGTCATACTATGATTAAATCAAGGAAATTTGTTGCTTAGTGCCTTGAAAATAAGGATGAATATCGTTTATCTATTTTTGGCTACTGAATATTTCTAAAATAAAGGCGGGAAACACCGAAATCTCGTTGTCAATCGTCGGTCCCAGGAAGCCATTTATTTTTGTCGAATCAATTATTTTAATTGATTTCACAGATGTAGTTTCACGTTACTTGGGATTTGTTGTGTTTCTGTCAAATCATCGTCCAGGATTTTATGGGAAAAGACGTTGAGAAAAGTCAATGTCAGTAGATTCGTTTATTTTAATCCTCAATTTACCAATTTCTGTAGATTTAACTACGTGCTTTACAGTCGATTATAGCTACATTTGTTTATCTATCTAAATTTTAGATTCTGAAGAATGTTTTATTATTTTTAGGTTATAATTTTATCCCGCCTTTTTCCTTACCCTAAGGCATTCATTAGACCGATGTCAAAAAACACCCTTACGCCGAAGCATTTTTTTTTTTTTGCGCGAACTCGTGTATCTGAATTCGTACGATAGTATTTTAGTCGAGTAGAAAATAATTAGTATCCGAACAAAGGATTTACTAATCTACTCTACTAAAATGTTGTTCGGACACATTTAGGTATTGAATTACTTGTTACTAGACTAAAATACTGTCCTGGTGCAATCTTTCAGACAGTCTTCAGTTAAGTTTAAACTTCAAAGCAGCAGTTAAATAAAAAAAAAATTGAACTACTTCAACAAAATAATTATGTTACCTAGTTTATTTTGCTGATGTCATAATAAACCGCATAATAATGTCATACATATATAACACTTTTTGCGTATAATTTTATGAAAAAACAAGTTTTTGAATCATATATCAATGACTAATATAGAAAAATACAACGCAACAAATTAAATGAGTAATTGAAAAAATGCATACAATTGCAATAAATTAAATTACAAATTAATAAACAATTGTTATTTCTGCATCAATTTAACAAACCACAACTAGCAATTACTGACCAGAATTACTTGACCTATCATCGTATATGTCACCTATGTTATCATAGATCAATTAAAATTATCCAAACTATCATGAACCAGCAATTGCATACAAATTACATTACCGGGCGGCTCTTTACACATTGGACGATCGTTTATTAACGACCAATTCACTTAGACCTATATTATCATGTATATATCATAGTGGATGGGCTCTTTTAATACTGGACTGACCAATATAGTATGATCCGTCGTGATTTAAGGGTTGGTATCTGATAATAGGTCATTGATATTTGGTCACGTTTTATGCAAATTTGTACGTAGTCAGAATAAGTAAGGAATGGACTTCCATTGAGTAAAGTTTACTAATTAATATGCTTTAGAATAGGCCCTGTTGGGAAACGTATGGGTATGTTAAGTTTGAATTGCAATGCGTGGGATGTTTTGAATAAATGTTTATTTTGTTAATAGGGAAGTTGCAGTATTTTAATTATAGATTTTAACGATAGCTTATCGACTAATAAAATACATAAGGGAACTCCACGACCGCGATTGGTTTAGCATGGCGCAGGATCGCCAAGTTTGGAAAGATGTCTTGTCGGAGGCCAAGGCCCACTTCGGGTCATCGTGTCACCATACTTAAGGCCGTTTTCACCAACAATCCCTAAATTTTAGGTAACCTTTAACGCATTTTAAATATCACCTAATACTACTTTCGTTTTCACCAACAGTTAAGTGTCACTTTAGACCGTAAGGGAGCTGTTAGATTTAGTGAGAGTGAGAAAAAGACACCTATCCAAAACTGATTTAGGGGTTTCTCAAATAATAATATTCTTAAAAGTCATACAAGTATCTAATAAAAAGTATCTAAACTTTGACTATAAATACCTTAAATAAAAGAGTACTTACAAATACTAAATTAATCTTCTAGAAGAAAACACAGCATAGATCTTACCTGAAACAAACATTTAAAATTTTTAGCATAATAAATTATATTTTTAAACTAACCACATTTCTAAAATGGTATGGCCCTACAAGGATATTTTGGCGTTTTTTTGACATTGACAGGAGGCGCCACAAAGTTTTAGCGATAACAATAGGTAAAAATTCCTAACTTCTTTCAAAATCCCTCAGCTGCCTTTCCCTGATTGGTTAAAATGTGACGCTGTCAAGATGACATTGTTAGTTCACATATTTTCCGAGTGCCATAATATCCTTGTAGACCTATATTTAAAATAACAATTTATCTAAAAAAATATCTGTATCTACTCTATGACGAACGCTTTCTAATCTATGTTTGTTTTGGCGCGTAAATTAGACAAACGGCGCGTAATTCGGTGCACGCAAACAATAGAGCAATGTGCTTGTTAAACAATGTTTGCCGAATTTCATCAGTGAAAGTTATTGTAATTCCACTTAGCAAGTCTTGTAGAAAACGATTCGAGTTTGTTTAACTTGAAATTAGGAATTACCATGTTTTAGTTGGAATTAACCGATGAGAGGCGCTGCTATCGCGGTTAGATCTATAAAAAAACCCTACGTAGACACAGAAATAACCATAAAAGAAAAAAATACTGCTACAGCTATAGTAGAACCAAATACAACAAAGATCTTTTGAAACTTTTTTGACATTGACAAGGTTATGTTAGTGAGCTGTAATAATTCGTTTGACGTATGCCCACCGGGTCACATATCTTTGTTGGTCTGTACTAAAATGTCGACTCTGTCTATAGCCTTGTTCGCACCAGGATAGTATTTTAGTCTTGTAGCAAATAGCAAGTATGCCAACAAAGGATTTACTTCTATTCGGAATCATTTAAGCCTAAATCTTCACACTAGGGTAGTAATTTAGTAACTAAACGTGTCCGAACAGCAACATTTTAGTAGAATAGATGAGTAAATCCTTTGTTCGGATACTTGCTACTTGCTGCTCGATTAAAATACTATTCTAGTGCGTACAAGACTTATCGGAGTAGATTAATTCGACTTATAATCGTCTATTAGTTTATGAACAGCAAAATAATAAGCCGTTCGTATTACATAATTGCCTACCTTTGTTCATTATGTCTTCGCTAAGAAGAAACATTTCAAACGTAAAAATTATTGTGTGGAATTTATTTTCTTTACGTGAAATAATATACTTTTCTTTAATAATTAATTTGTAACTAAATCTTTTACACAATTTGAATAATGCCTAAACATAATGCCGAGGTTGAAGCATTAAAACGCGTTCGCCACAAATAAATCCCATGCGAGCAACAATCATATTGTATTACATTATAAATCAAACAGATTTACGATTGTAAAGCACTATGTACAATCGGATACATTGTCGGTATCTCACTATCAACGAACAAAAGGTTACTACGCATGTACAAAATTGGTTTAAATAGCACCAAAAAGTGCTGGTGAAGAAGGCAAGGGAAAACCACCGAAACTATCTTCCCAAGAAAGTCATCATGTATAAGCGTGTACTTATATCAATAAATACACTAATCTCCGACTCCGGTCTTTGTGCTCTTTGAGATTGTATAGCGATAGTCGCTTGCAAATTAAAATCTCATTTGAAATGTAAAAACTTCCACTCGTACGTCTTCTTTTTTTTTCTTTCATTTGTGCAATTTGAATTTTGGGGAATGGGATTGAGTAACGAAACACAGGGCTATAATCTAGTTCAAGACCTAAGAGGGGCTATCCAATGTACTTTTCGATTGACGATATCGCTGATGGAATCGAAAAAAAAATATTGAACTGACATTGACATTCGATAAGTCATGTGATTGTCACGTGTGAGATATCGAACGTCGTTGTCAGCTCCATACATTTTTGACGTTCGCTATAGAATCGCTTCGTAGCGAAAGTACTTTGAGTAAGCCCTAAGGTCTCAATAAATTGTAAATTGTGAAATGCAAATAAAAGATTATTAATATTTGGGTGTCTATGAAGAAGAGGCCTAGAAAGGGAATGATGACAAAGATGAAGGAAGATAGATTTGGAACACGAATAGCCGGTGTCCACATAGAGTGGGACACAGGTCATGATGGCTTTTTTCTGTAACTCGAACACCGCGAATGTATACGATTGTACATTGTAATAACAATGTTGAATTGTAACATACTTGCTCGTGTAGATGCATATGTTGTGATGTTATATCAAATAAGATTACTTTAACAACTAAATTATAACCAAATTATGTGCCTCTCCTCCGTAGATTAAGGGTAGGTAACGCATCTGCAATCGCAGATTTCTATGGGCAGAGTCGCTTCGTTATTTCAGAGAATCTAAATGGCCGCTTGCTTTACCATTTAATATTATAAAAAAAAACTCAGGGAAAGAAAACGAATCAATTAAATTCACATTTAAAAATCGATCGAGACGTTTCAACGCTAAAATAAGCTTTTGTAAGTAGGACAATTAGATATTATAAGGTATAATTTTACTAATATTATTTATTCGAAAGTTACGATGTATGTATGTTTGTAGCTAGTAATACATATCAGTGTTTACAGTAATGTAAAGTGGGTCAAATGTAACACATTTATTACAAGTGGCTTTTAAAGTTGCAGTTTTGATTACATATTAATATTTAGGACATTCACAAGAGGGTTCTTATTGTGAGTAACTACTTTGTATAGCGCTGAGAACGTAAATTTATCAAGCAGACTCTCAAATTACAACAAACGGCAGGGTTCGATGAGTAATTTGTTTCATGTTCGGTCGCAACCACATTAAAACGGTACAACAAAACAATAGTGCGCACGTACATCGCACAGCGCCATCTAGTTACAGAAGTACGAAATCAAATAATATCAATTTAATTTATTTAACTTTTGAAGACTTTAACACCTTCATTCGTACGTGCGTTTTTGTAACGCATGCATCAGTTCTATTTGAATACTTTTTAACGCACGAAAAAGCGCTCGTGAGGATGTAGGTTAATACAACGAATGAAACATACTTGTATCATTATTTCATTTCTACGCGTCTACCTAAAAACCTAATTCCCCTCTGTGATCATTGAAAATAGACCAAATGAAAACAACCATCGTACCAGACCTTCAATACCAAATAACTTCCTCCCCAAAAGAGTTCAAATTATACTGGATACGTTCAGAAAAATCACTGATAAAACCAGGTCTATGTCTTTTAATACATCGTATTGCGTAAGGGGTCTACTTAAACTGGTCGCTCGTAACAGTCCACCATCTGTTTTCCCTACACTTTTATTCTTTTGTTTATTTTAACGCCGCCATTTTGTTTCACAAACGGATGCACAGATTAATTATGGTGAAGAATCTAGACTTCACGATCTAATTCCGTCTAGATTTTAGTACCTTGGTCTACATTTTAGACAGGTATAAACATGGGTGACCTAAATATGTTAAAAAAGGCAGACTATATGAAATTCCTTCCTTAAATAACTAACAACATGCTTCTAAATTAATACAAAAATTTAAAGTAAGTTTTAGACAACTATTTAAAACGCAAATCTGCAATTTTATTTCTTAACCTCATTCTAAAACGTTAACAAACAAACATCCTACGTTTGATACTGGTACATTCAACTACTAGGAACACAGAAGATCGTTTTTCCTGGTACTTATTTGACAAAAATGTCAACAAAGACCTTTACCGCTTTATTTCGAAAAAAATGTATAAAGTACTGCGATAAACGAGGACCAATAAGTCGATTATAAGATACTGAAGGACACTCGGAACTAAGAAAGACCAGGGGTCTCATTGGACCAAATTATGTATCATAAGAAGTACCAGGAACAAGGATGTTCTGTACTTGGAATAAATTTTATGAATGTACCAAACGTAGAAAGTACAACAGTAATAACGATGATTTTCGTTTCGTAATAAAACGGTTAATGTTTAAATAGTGTAACAAGACTAACGTGTTTTAAAGCTGTTTCTCACATGAAAGAAATTTTTGCTTTGACCTACTTAATAAAGCTTTTAAGCTCCCGAGATAATCATTTGATAAGTGATAAGTAAACAAAATGAGCTCATCACTTTGCAATATGACGCAACTGTCAAAGTGACGCAACTGTCAAAGTGACGCCATTGTCAATGTGTTCACATGGGTGGTTCAATGCTAATTCATTTATGATTACACAAACTTATTACAAGGTTGAATTAAATGAGTGTGGGTGAATGATGAAATGTTACCCATCTTCTCAGCCATCTTATCTTCATCCTATACATGCTGTTCGCGATTTCGTCAGCGTGGAATTAAATAATATAGCCTATGTTACTCGGGGATAATGTAGCTTTCTAATGGTGAAAGAATTTTTGAAATCGGCCCAGTAGTTTTTGAGTTATTTCGGAACATACAAAAACACAAATTATTCCACTTTATAATATTAAGTACTGAACCAATTTAATTGGAATTCGGTTCACAGATGGTCCAGAGAAGTCTAGAGTCTGAGAAAGGAAGTAGGGTACATTTTGTGAGAAAAATCGGTTGTAAGTTAAAGG
>QDHC01000740.1:71710-104681 GCA_013186455.1 Papilio dardanus tibullus | reverse complement strand
GTCTGAGAAAGGAAGTAGGGTACATTTTATGAGAAAAATCGGTTGTAAGTTAAGGGGGAGATGAATAGTTGCACGCGATCGAAGTAGCGGGGAACATCTGATGTACGTGACGTTCAAACTGTCAAAGGACATTACTACAATAAGCAAAACTGTTATTAATACAAAATTACACAATGAATACAAATTATGGAAGCTTTTTAAGGAATAAACAACAGTTTTGTTGACCATAAAGAAGAAATCAATCTTTTTACAAGCGATTCACACTTTAACAATATGAAAACCGATTCCAAATCGATTAAACATCAGTAATCGATGTTTAATACATCGATTTCCAAGTAATCGTATGACATCAAAGTATAGAGCTAATAATATCACCTTCCGGCGGCAGACTGGGCAGAATGTTGGGAGCAAGCCAATGCGGACATCGCTACTCTATGGAAATAGAATTTAACGGGTTATGCATCTGTCATTGTCTATGGTCTACGATCAAGTTTTATCGGTCATGTGTCTGTGGTTGATCCATACGATATTGACAGTTGTTCTAAGTTGGTCTTGTCTATGGAAATATATTTTAGAGGTTATGAAGTTCGTTGAATGTATACTTCTTTCGAATTAAAAACGCAGATGTAGAAAGTAGATTTGTCTGTAATTTCTAAGCAATGTTTTTAATATATATTAAAAAGTGGCAAACGAGCAAACGGCCACCTTGATTCACTGCAATAGCGAAGCGACCGCTGTCCATAGACATCTGCTATTGCAGATGCGTTGCCTACCCTTAATCTACGTAGGAGGAGACGCACATCAAGAGGATAATTCCTCTTCCTATACGTCCCGCCCGCCAAATCCACTTCCCCTTCCCATCATTTCGTTGTAAGAAAAGGATAGGAAGGAAAAGTGGACTAAAATTAGGTCTCCGGCACCACACTCATCAGACGAAACACGGAATAGCTTCCATTTAACGCGTGTCTTCTGTGTGGTCGTGTGAGTCGCACCGGGTGAGTCGGACAATTCGTGCGAAGATGTTAAAGCTGGCTCTACGACTGTTAAAATATTTGAACATAAAAGCTGAGCTTTCATAATCTAAAACAAATGCTACTAAACTGACCACCCATTTGACAAGTTTGTCAAACATCGTAACCTATCGCTTGTTGAGCCTAAACCAATATTATTTCAAACACATTCAAACCAATATTTGGGTCAATTTTTTAAAACAAACAACAATCAATGCTAGATTTTTGATAATCTTAGTAAAATATGTATTTTCACTCGATATTTTTTCCATCTTCCAAAAAAGGTGGTTCTGAATTCATGTTTTTTTAATGTATGTCAATTCTATTAAGTCCTGTAGTTTGAATATAGACGAACTAGCGACCCGCCCCGGCTTCGCACGGGTGCAAATCGGTATAATGCTGATACTAAATACTGCAGCGTTTGCAATGTAAGCGCTAAAAATGCGTTAATTGACGACATCATATTAAATACCCCTAAATTATCAGTGTTACTCTACTACTCATATATTGTGAATGTATTATACATGAAAACCTTCCTTATGAATCACTCTATCTATTAAAAAAAAACGCATCAAAATCCGTTGCGTAGTTTTAAAGATTCAAGCATATATAGGGACAAACATAAAAAAGCGTTATTGTTTTATGCTATGTAAGGATGAGGTATAATTTTTCAAATTAATTTTCGACAACAATCGAAAATCACATTGGTATGGCGGGATTCGAACTCGATACCTGCAGTTTACAAGTCAAGAGCTAAACCCCTGAACCACCGAGGCTCCAGTAATACATATTAACATATGGGATGTTTATGTAGAAAAGTGGGCGTTTTGTTTATATACGATATCTACAATAAACTCGCAACAGAAACTCGTACAGTACGGCAACATGACTCATAGTTTAAACAAGGTACATAAAACTACAATTTCAATCCGTGACCGGGTTAGAAGATATTTATGTACAGTCGAGAGTCAAGGAACTATAAATAAAAAAAATAAAAAATGTCTAGCTTATAGAGGTTTCTCTCTAATCAGAATTTCTCGCTTATGTAGGTAGCTCGTCGGGACCAGAGAATGACGCTCGCTTATAGAGATTTCTCGCTTATCCAGGTTTGACTGTATATCTTACTATATTGTCTATTTCAAGATACACGGTCTTGATCCTTAAACTAGCTGTTGCACGCGATTTCATCCGTGTGGAATTAAAAGATATAGCCGATGTTACTCGGGGATAATGTAGCTTTCTGTTGGTGAAAGAATTTTTGAAATCGGCCCAGTAGTTTTTGAGTTATTTCAATACATGTAAAAATAAAACCTTTTCTATCTATACTAAATTTACTTACTAGCTATTGTGCGCGACTTCGTCCTCGTAGAAATAAATAATATAGCCTATGTTGTGAGTGTCCTTCAGTATAGTATAATCGACGACTTATTGGTCCTCGTTTATCGCAGTACTAAATTTTTTTTCGGCATAAGGGAGTTAGTGTAAATATAACGTATTTAATCGCTTCTAAACACTATACTTACAAAGGGCTTAAATCAAACAGGGGAAGAAATCTTTCTTTCTTTTGTTCATATTTGACTAGCTTAGAACCCTCTTTCAATCGATGAACTTTAAGAAGGGGACTCTTGAGATAGAAGTTACTAGCTGTTCGCGATTTTGTCCGTATGGAATTAAAAAATATAGCCTATGTTACTCTTTGATAATATAGCTTTCTAATGGTGATGTCGCGGACGAAGCACAGTCCCGGGACCCCGCCGTAATACGTTTGAGGGCCGTCAGGTCATAGTGGGTATTACGGTCACCTTCTGTGGACGGCGAGTCCCACACTCCCTACGCAATTGCACAGCTTTGCGTAGGGGTGCGTAAGTGCATTTCCCGACGTTTAAAAAAAGCTTTCTAATGGTGAAAGAATTTTTGAAATCGGTTTAGTAGTTTTTGAGTTATTTCTATATATAGAAATACAAATTTTGCCTCTTTATAATATTAGTACAGATGAATGTTTTCTGTGTTTTATTTTGAAAGACTTTGGGTACTAGTGAGTCAGCCACAAGTACGGGTATTAAGTCGGCTCTTAAGCTTCATGAAATACCAAAGGGTACGCAACATCTGTAATTCAGGGTTGCCAACTAACTAATAATAAATAAATAATAATTTTATTACTAAACTCGAAAACTCCAATATATTGGTACCTTGTAATAAAGAATAATAAAAATTAGTCAACTTAATTTCTCGTTGACTAAGTTATTGGGTCACTAAAGCCTTGTTCCAACCAAGATAGTATTTTAGTCGAGTAGCAAGTAACGAGAATCACAAAAAAGGATTTACTAATCTACTCTACTAAAAAGTTCGTGTTCGGATACTAAAGCCTCGTACGTACCAGAATTTTAGTAGAGTAGGAAATAATTTAGTATATAAACGTGTCCGAACCTTGACATTTTAGTATAGTAGATTAGTATCTCTTTGTTCGGATACTTACTACTTTTTACTCGACTAAAATACTATCCTGGTGCATACAAGGCTTAAGGATCCCTTTAATGTAGTTTTTATCCTATATCTACAAACAATCTAAACATTTAAGAAAATCTAAACCTAGCTTTTTAACAGTAACATAAAAACTACATAAAAAAAACAATTTATCAGCAGTATAAAACCTATAAAGTTATTTTTGTAACACCCTGTAATTTGCGGTAACCCGACACCGCGGCACCACACACGAGCGGCGTCATTGATGTATGTATACTCTTTGTTCTGACAGAACTGGAGAATGTCAGTCATGTCAGATATTGGAATGCACTGTACTTGGATTAATAACTTACACTGCAGTATCTATTATACAATAACGCTTTTTTATGTTTGTCCCTATATATCCTTGAATCTTTAAAACTACGCAACGGATTTTGATGCGGTTTTTTAATAGATAGAGTGATTCGTAAGGAAGGTTTTCATGTATAATACATTCACAATATAGTAGAGTAACACTGATAATTTAGAGGTTTTTAATATGATGTCGTAAATTAACATATTTTTAGCGCTTACATTGCAAACGCTGCAATATTTAGTATCAGCGTTATACCGATTTGCAGCCGTGCGAAGCCGGGGCGGGTCGCTAATATTACTATATTATATCAGCGTTCCGTTCGACGTGATTAACGGTCGAATGTTAAAACACCACTCAAATTTAAGCGATGCTTAAAGTCTAAGTGGTGTCAATATTAACGAGATCGCCGTAGAATTCGGAGTTTAAGTGTTGTAACGTGTAAGACGCTATAATATTTGAGTGTGGCATGAAAACGCGGCCGTAAGATTTGCAGATATTTAATAAGTGAAAGCGTCAAAGAGATAAATAAATCAATTAATCTATTTGTCAGTTATAAAATCTTCACTTTCAAAGCGATCAGATTATCCTTATAAGACAAACTTTAGAGAAATTTATCTCTCAGGATGGTCAAGTAATGTTGATAATGAAAAGCTTTCAATTGACTATTAGCAAATAAAAATGCCAGGCACAGTTTACCTTACATGTACTGATTGCAATTTTACCTTCCGATTGATAGTGATGTACCTTAAGTAGTATCGATATCGATGTGTGAACTGTCGAGTTATTTGAGTATTTTTTATTGTCACTTTTTTAATACAGACATTTTTTTAATAACACACGACAGTTTTAAAGTAAGTTATTTAAACTTTCTTGAGGTAATTAACTAGCTTTTGTTAGAGAATTTGTACGCTCGGAATTTGAAAATATAGCCTATGTTAGTCAGTGATAATGGAGCTTTCTAAAGATGAAATATATTTTTAAAATCGGTAAAAGTTTTTGAGTTATTTCAATACATACAAAACAATATTTTCTTCTTTATAATATAAAGTATAGATTACAAAAGCTTAACCCTCATGTGCGATACGTAATTAATGCATTAGCCGTTTTATTTTACTTAGTCTTAGGTTAGGTTAGAATATTATTTTCACAGACTATATCATATTCCGAAGATAACTAATTAATGACATTCCGTTTTAATTTTTTTTTAATAAGAAAAGGGGGCAAACGAGTAGCGGGAACACCGAGGTGATCATCGACGCCCATGCACATCTGCAATACCAGAGGAACCAAAGATGCGGTGCCGGCCTTTTAGGAGGTGATAAGTTCGCTTCTTGAAGGACCCTAAGTCGTAGCGGTTTGGAAATACCGCCGAAGACAGACCATTTGTTTAAGGTACAGTTCACATTAGAACAGAAATATTGTCGTTCATTCATTAAAAAGATAAATAAGATTGAATATTGAATGAAATATTACCGCTTTATAAGTAAGAGTGACAAATGTAATTGGAAGTTATCCAAGAAATGTTTATCCTGTCACTTTTATTAGGAAAAATTCCTCTAAGTGCATTTAGGTCAAATATTTGACAGCTGTAATTATTCATAGTGCATAATTAGAGTCTATATAAATAACAAATATACTAATTAGAAACGGTTGGAGATGGTTTTACATACAGTCGAACATGGTCAAGGTAGAGTCCAAGGGATCGCGATATTTGTCTCACTTATAGAGGTTTCTCTCTAATCTAAGTCAATCGTTAATAGCGGTAGCTCGTCGGGACCATATAATGAGCCTGGCTTCAACTGTAGGTTCAACTGTATTTTGAAAAATATATATGCTTATTGGTTTTTAAGTGAAAGACACTTAGAGCCATAAGTTAAGATTCCTCCTACACTAAGGGAGAACAATTAACCACTCTAAGTTCGACAGTGTGTCGCGTCAATATTTATTTAATTTGGTTTATCGATAAGGTAAATTCCCATCACTAGTAATGACGCATCAAGGTGAGAGTAGAATAAACCCATATATAGTGTCTAGCACTAGGTCTGTCCGGATGTAGGCCAGATAAAAGTAGTGTTAAGTTTTTTATTATAATTCATCAATGGCATATACGGTAGTGGTCCTTCCATATTCGAACATGAAGTACGTGAAAGGATCTTGCGGAATACCTATACATTAAAACTTTCCTTGTTTTGTGTTGATGAGAAAGTCGTTTTAATTTATTATTTGGTAAATTAAACTAATATAGGCACAATTATTAATCTAACTTATTAGTATTTTAAATTGTAAAGTTTAGCTAGCTTTGTTTGAAGGTAATTTGGAAGAAGACATTGGATATTCACAACCTCTGTTTGTATTTCTAACAGTGTTTTATTTCTTACAGTGGTAGAGCCCGCTTCAATATCTTTGTACGAATTGGCCGAGTCGCCCGGTGAAATACCACGACCACACAGAAGACAGGCGTCAAATGGAAGCTATTCCGTGTTTCGTCTGATGAGTGTGGTGCCGGAGGAATTTTAGTCCAATTTTCCTTCCTATCCTTTTCTTATAAGGAAATGATGGGAAGGGGAAGTGGATTATCGGGGGAGGGACGCATAGGAAGAGGAATTATTCTCTTGCTTAATTTAGTAATCATATTGTATTTACTGACTTAACGAAAAAACAATTTTTGTTATTTTGTTTTATTTTATGTGCGTAAGTTCCGCCATTTTTGATAGTAGTATTATTTAAAAATGCTACAAGTTGTTTAAATTCTTCCAAATATAACGTTAAACAGTTATAAAATTAACGAACACATTTGTACCCAACTGGTGTGTGTAGGTTTAATAAAATATTGATTCAAGTGTACGAGAAAAAATGCATTCCTTTGTATTAAAAGGCCAGCAAAGCGCATACTATGTTTTCTATGGTTGTAAGTACCATAATAAATGTATATTATACTAGCTGATTTTCGCGGCTTCGTCTAAAAAATATAGCCTATGTTACTTAGGGTTAATGTAGCTTTCTAATAGTGAAAGAATTTTTGAAATCGGCCCAGTAGTTCTTGAGTTATTTCAATACATACAAAAAATAAAAAAATACAAAGTTTCTCTCTTTATAATATTAGTATAGATTAGCTGTTGCTCGCGACTTCGTCCGCGCGGAATTAAAAGATATAGTCTCTATTACTCAGTGATAATTTAGCTTTCTAACAGTGAAAGAATTTTTAAAATCTGTCAAGTAGTTTTTGAGTTATTTCAATGAATACAAAAATACATTTTTTCCTCTTAGTATGTACGTAGACTTCCTCGTTTACTATATTAAGAATGTCAACGAAATGGCATTCAATTTTTTACTATACAAATATTTTTAAATCGTTAAAGCTTAATTAAATTTATTTTATCTTGTTTTTAGTTTGCTCACCTTGAAGTTATGACTACGACATAATTATTTATTATAGTATTTTCTGGTATTTTGCGGAAGACAATTTAAAGTTAAATATTTTACTGACAATGACTCATTTGTAGAGGTTTTTGATTCTCTTTTACAGAGGTTTTGGGGTTTAAAACCTCAAGACCGGGCAATGACTACATTACAGAGATTGTCATTTTCTGGCAGTGCAAACCTCTGTAAAGGAGCAGAGGTTTTTGGGGCTAATGTCAGGACTGGACAATAACACTCTCGGGTTCGAACGTTTTTAAAAAAGGATGTGCCAAACGAGTAGGAGGAATACTGAGGTGATCATCGACGCCTATGGACATCTGCAATACCAGAGGAACCGCAGATGCGTTGGCTTTGAGGAGGTAATATGCTTGCTTCTTGAAGGTTGAGCTTGCTCTATTTAAAGTTTTTTGTAAGGTTTGTTTTTCAAACTTGTATGACATGTCAAATCTAAATTTATTAATTTAATAGCTGTTGTTCGACTTTCGCGTGGAGTTTAAAAAATATGTCCTATGTTACTAGGGGTTAATGTAGCTTTCTAATGTTGAAAGAACTTTTGAAATCGGCTAAGTAGTTTTAGAGTTATTTCAAAGTATACAAAAATACAAATCTTCCCGCTATATTAGTATAGATTAATGAAACCGATTTTTAGACTAAAATGTGTATAGAGTGGAACCTAAATAACCGAGAGTCTAAGGGAACGCGCTTTGATTCTCGCTTAAGCCTTGTTCGCACCAGGATAGTATTTTAATCGAGTAGCAAGTAGCATTTATTTGAACAAAGGATTTACTACTGTTCGGACTCGTTTAAGCCTAAATCTACGCACTAGGATAGTCATTTAGTAATTAAACGTGTCCAAACAGCAATATTTTA
Source organism: Papilio dardanus tibullus (assembly GCA_013186455.1). Lineage (NCBI taxonomy): Eukaryota > Metazoa > Arthropoda > Insecta > Lepidoptera > Papilionidae > Papilio > Papilio dardanus. The sequence continues at coordinate 96,563 of QDHC01000740.1, read as the reverse complement.
GTAGAGTAAATTAGAAATCCTTTGTTAGGATAAATGCTACTTGCTAGTCGACTAAAATACTATTCTAGTTCGTACGAGGCATTACAGAGGTTTTTCTCTAATCCGAGTTTTTTTATTTTATTATAAAGTGGCAAACGAGCAAGTGGCCACCTTGACTCGCTAAAATAGCGAAGCGACCGCTGCCCATAGACATCCGCAATTGCAAATGCGTTGCCTACCCTTAATCTACAGAGGAGGAGACGCACAGCAAGAGGATAATTCCTCTTCCTACCCCGCCATATTCACTTCCCCTTCCCATCATTTCCTTACAAGAATAGGATAGGAAGGGAAAGTGGACTAAAATTAGGCCTCCGGCACCACACTCTCGGCACACGAAACACGGAATAGCTTCCATTTGACGCCTGTCTTCTGTGTGGTCGTGGTATGTCACCAGGAGAGCCGGACAATTCGCGCGAAAATGTTAAAACGGGCTCTTCCACTGTTACTCGGAGTTTCTCGCTTATGGAAATTAGCCGGTACCGAAATATGACCCTCACTTATAGAGGTTTCTTACTAATCCAGGTTGTATTAAACTTTATTGATTCCTATATAAACGGTATTATGTAGTAGACAATGTATAAAATAGAGTTTTATGAGCTTATAACGGTATTTATAACTGGTATCTAATAATAAAACACAACACCCTTGTTTCAAGAGCAGACCAACGTAACGTACAGTCATGTTCAATAACACTAACGCAATTGTACAATTTAATTTAAGGTTTTTAACCAAAGAGATATTATACATAGAGGGAGCGCTCCATAGTAATTTGACAACAATATCCGTGCCGCGTAAGAAATTATAAAAAAAAAACAAATGTTTGCCAGTACCATGAAAATTTTCCCAAGGTCGGGTAAACGAGTTTTTTATTTTTAAAATAAACAGTAGAATAAACTGAAACATTCATTAAAATGTTATTAATCCTTTTTTATAATTATTATTTTATTTGAAACAATTTAAATCCAAACGATTTTTAACAAAGATTTTTTTATGATTTGTGGTTCTTATAAAATTTTAGTTAGTGTTTTAAAAATGTCTCGATTTATTGTAATATTAAGCTTTAGTAATTACTGTGAAATAAAATTTAAATATGAGAAAAGAGGTTACATTCTGTCGACTTTTGATGTCTGCAAATGTAATGTATAGGACAACACTAGTGGAAATTTCCCTACGGGAGAACTCCGGAGGTCAAAGAAAATGCTTAACTTTTAGGCTTCGAATGTTCCATCTATAGTATAATATATCTTTGTTTTTTAACCTTGTCAATGGAACTTCCAATCCTCTCATTCCTGTGCCAACTTGACCTTCTGATAAGACACGATGTCCACTTTCTTTTATTTTAATTTGGTCCATTTTACACAAAGAAATGATAATCTCAGATTTTAGTCTCTAGAAGCCGAATACTGAATCATTTCAATACGTAACTTAAATGTTAAGACCACGCGTAAACTATAAATTCTATATGACGTCTGTAAGATAATAAAAGGCACTTACTATATTCGTTACAGTAGCCGTAAGTGGCTTACGAAAAACAATGAAGAATTGAATAGAATATATTTATTACCACAAAAAAACTTACAGTAAACAAATAATCTATACTAATATTATAAAGGGGAAAAGTTTGTATATTTTGTATATATGAAATAACTCAAAAACTACTGCACCGATTTCAAAAATTCTTTCACCATTAGAAAGCTACATTATCCCCGAGTAACATAGGCTATATTTTTTAATTCCGCGCAATTGATGGGGCAATTTCACATATCGACGCATACCTGTGTTCCTATGATGTATTGCTAGAGACTATAATAGTATTATTATTACGAAGGGTTTTATTTTAACACACTTGAGCACACGACTGTACCAATCGCCTGGTAAAACTTCGACAAGGTTAAGTAAACAAGGTTCAGCTTGGATCGTTGAAGACGTGTTTGGAAAAGAGTAAACAAAGACATTTTTGTTTTGTTACGAAATTAATGCATTTTTCCATTTTATGAGCTTTTCTATACTAATATTATAAAGAGAGAAATTTCGTATGTTTGTATTTTTTAATTTTTGTACGTATTGAGTTAATTCAAGTACTACTGGGCCGATTTCAATAATTCTTTCACCATTAGAAAGCTACAATATCCCCGAGTAACATAGGCTATTATTTAATTGTACGCGGACGAAGTCACGCACAACAGCTAGTGTTTTATATAGTAAAAAAGTGCAATTTTTGAAACCGACTTCCAAGAACGAAGAAGGTCTCAATTCGTCTGATGTTTTTTTCTGTCATTTTTTAAAAAAACATTGATATTCGGAAAACTTTGTTTTTTTGTATGTAATGAAATAACTCAAGAACTACTGGGCCGATTTTAATAATTCTTTCACCATTAGAAAGCTACATTATGCCCGAGTAACATAGGCTATATTATTTCATTGTACGCGGACGGAATCGCGAGCAACAGCTAGTAATCAATATAAAACTCATTCGCCAATGGCGAGGATTGCGGGTATCCTGAAATAATTTGTTTATATCCCATCTCGGGAACATGTGTGGTGTAATTTTGTTCTCTTGCGCAACGCCACGCTCTGTGTTCATTATCACGGGTCATACGTCAAGTAGTGTAGTAGTTCGACCCATGATGGGCTTCATTTTCTGCAACTCCACGACTAGAGCGTATTTTGCGTGACTTCACACATATCTTTGAATTTCTTCGACGATATGTGCAGACATCACGATGTTTTCCTTCAACGTAACGCCTCCAGGATAGTATTTTAGTCGAGTAGAAAGTATCAAATGTCCGAACAATGGATTTACTATTATATTCTACTAAAATGTTGCTGTTCGGACGATGCTGACGATTAGTTACTAAATTACTTGCTACATCAGTATAATACTGAGCCAATCCGAACTAAGATTTAGAGCGTCGGGTAAAGATCACTAATTCCAAACTTATCCGTGTCGTATCGTATACGAATGGAAACGTATAATGTCAGATAAATTAAATGGAAATAGGTCAAACGGGCACTTTCCACACGTCACTGCTAGACTCTACCGACACGTAACGAAACGTTTTATAAGTCGTTATCACTTCAAAGGTAAGATGAAAGTAAAAAAATCATCCTCTACGTGTAATATTATAAAAGAAGGATGAATGCATGGATATTTGTTTACACAGTCCGGAAGAACACAGTATCACTATGTATTTTTTTGTTTCATGCGGGACCTGCAGTTTACAAGTCAAGAGTAGACCCCTGAGCCACCGACGCTCTTAGGATATTTTTATTTCTCATTTTAAGTAGTAGTAGTATTTTAAAAAGGAATTATAATTTTTCTTTAGTATAATAATCATAGTCTCCATCTCATCCTACTCCTGTAGAAGCGCACCACGTTCCACCACCATCACCATCTCAGTCACATTCTTGTTTACATCACCTTGCACGCAATCCATCCTACCTCTACAGATGTACCTCCACATTCATACTTAAATCTCTCCTTGTTACATGCCATGCTACCTTCCTCTTATTCTAATCTACGAGTATACTAATATTATAAAGAGAGACACTTTGTATTTTTGTATATTGAAATAACTCAAAAACTACTGGACCGAATTCAAAAATTCTTTCACCATTACAAAGCTACATTATCCCCAAGTAACTAATGCGACAATTTAATTCGACATAGACGAATTCGTCCACTACAGTTACTTAATATAAGTTAGATTTAAGGTACTTTTCTTAATAATTAAAACATTTTTATCACATTTACCTATTAACAAGCTAAATAAACATAAGTGTCGTCTAAGTTACATTAACGGGGCCACTTCAACTTTATCATTAGTTTACTTGCTCTTATCTAAGCACAATTAAGTTGCGTTATGTGTTAAGCAACCGAGGCGTCGGAGATATTTATTAGGTCGAAAGACAAATGAACTGGGTTTTTATCTACACTAATATTATACTCGTAAAAAGGAAAGATTTATATTTTTGTATTTATTGAAATCACTTAAAAACTTCTAGGCCGATTTCAAAAATTCTTTTACCGTTTGAAAGCTACATTATTCCTGCGTAACATAGGCTATATTTTTAAATTTCTTGCGGACGAAGATTTTTTTGTAAGTGAAGGGATCAAACGAGCGACGTGAACACCGAGGTCAACGATGCCCATGGACGTTCGTAACACTAGAGGAATTGCAAATGCGTTGCCGGCCTTTTGAAGATAGGCTCGCTTCTTGAAGGACCCTAAGTCGTAGAGTTTCGTACTATGGCACCGGTCGCCGACATAAGAGAATTTATTGCATTAGAGTCTAAAATCGCAGATTTCCGGACATTTATGTAAGAATAACTTCACGATTTTATGAAAGCTATAATAAATAAAATAAAAGAAAAATAACTTTTGGATTTTTAATGTATTGTGTACGTCTAGTTAACAATAATAAATTAGTTGTACGTGTAATGATAGGTGCAGATGCATTGACCACACCTTGACTGTCACCCACCGTAACGATTAGTGTTAAATGAAAATATAGGGGCACGAACACCATGATTATTCGAAACGCAGGATATTCCTAACAATAATTATTATGATAGATGGCGCTCGAAAGGTACGGTTGTGTGCAAAGAGTAGCACAACTATAATATACTCCATAATATTATTATTTTTTGTTTTTTTTTTATAATACACAGTGGCAAACGAGCAAGTGGCCATTAGGATTCGCTGAAAAATCCATAGGAACCCCTGCCCATAGACATCTGCAATTGCAGATGCGTTGCCTACCCTTAATCTACTGAGGAGGAGACGCACGGCAAGAGGATAATACCTCTTCCTATGCGTCCCCTCCCAATCCACTTCCCCTTCCCATGATTTCCTTATAAGGAAATGATAGTGAGAGGAAGTGAACTAAAATTAGGCCTTCGGCACCACAGTCGTCAGACTGTACACGGAATAGCTTCCATTTGACGCCTGTCTTCTGTGTGTGTGGTATGTCAGCGGGCGAGCCGGACAATTCGTTCGTTCTTAAAGCGGGCTCTACCACTGTTAAATCGAGGCAATACCTTATGAAGGTAGGACATAGCACCGTAGTTTACTCACGCGATATTAAATCTGGTATCATTCTCGTATTTACCTGAAATAAGAAATAACTTTTATTAATATTAATCTAGCGACCCGCCCCGGCTTCTTACGGGTGCAATGCTAATAAATACACTACAAAAATATAATTATGTACATCACATTAGAAACCTAAAAAATAACAGTATTTCTCCACTATTTAATGGATGTTAATATACATATTTCTTTAAAAAAAATGTGATAAGACGTATAAGTGTAAAAAAAATGTGCAATTGGAACTAAATATAAATTGTAATTGATTGTTTTGTTTAACTAGTTGTTTTAGAAGCAATGATGTAGTACTTGCTAGAAATAAATGGCTTTTTTATTTTTATTTTATTTATTTATTTATTTATTATACATATAAACCTTCCTCTTCAATCACTCTGTCTATTAAAAAATCAACAGTATAAGTTATGTGGTCACCCTACAGATAGCGTGATGTTCCGATCGACTGAACACGAACTCTTTATGGGGTCAAGTTTGATCGCTAAATTGTACCAAAATTGATCCTTCAACAAAACCAGGAACTTTAATTAATAAATTATATAAACGTTTATTAATAACTAGCTGTTGATCGCGACTTCGGTCACATGGAATCAAAAAGTATAGCCTATATTACTCGGGGATAATGTAGTTTTCTAATGGTGAAAGATTTTTTGTAATCGGTACAGTAGTTTTTGAGTTATTTCAATAAATAAAAAAATGCAATTCTTTTCTCTTATTATTAGTATAGACTAGTTTAAGTTTTCTCTTCATCCATATTTAATATTATAAAAAAATATGTTTTTGTATTTATTGATATAACTCAAAAACTACTAAGCCGATATCAAAAATTCTTTCACCATTAAAAAGCTACATTATCCCCGAGTAACATAGATTATATTTTTCAATTCCACGCGGACGAAGTCGCAAGCAACAGCTGGTATAAGAAAATATAAACTGAAAATTTTAAATTAGTTCAATATTCATAATAACAATATAGCTTGATTATATTTAGGTAACATTATCTATTCGCGGTTGAGAAAAGCATTCCCATGTAGGTCAATGAACCCGTCTAAGATTTTACTACGCGGTACACAAATGGAGCAAACAACGGTATACAATACATATCAAATATAATAATGTCACATAACTTTTTAAACCAATAATAGAGGGGCATAGTAACGGATATTTATTTCTTTTATACTATTCGATGGCAAACGAGCTTTATATTATTTACGAGCGATTCGCTGAAATAGCGAAGCGACCTAGACATCTGCAATTACAAATACGTTGCCTGTTCTTTAACTACTGAGAGGGGGCGCACAAAAAGAGGATGTGCCCCCTTCCTATGCTTAATACGTTAACTTTTTTTGTAAGAAAAGGGCGCAAACGATCAGCGGGAACACCGAGGTGATCATCGACGCCCTGCGACATCTCCAATACCAGAGGAACCACAGATGCGTTGCCGGCCTTTTAGGAGGTGATACGCTCGCTCCTTGAAGTAGCTTAAAATACCTAATACGTTAAATATAAATAAAAAATTACTAAAAAAAAAAACATTTTGTATTTATTTCTCGCTTGAATCTTCAAACTTGCACCATTTAAAATCTATACTAATATAAAGAGATAAACTTTGTATTTTTGTATATATTGAAATAACTCAAGAACTACTAGGCCGATTTCAAAAATTTTTTCATCATTAGAAAGCTGCACTATTCCCGAGTAACGTAGACTATATTTTTTAATTCTGGACTAAGTCGCGAGCAACAGTTAGTTCACTAATAAAAACGCCAATATATCACCTAGGCGAACCTAATTCCGTTCACTTCTAAAGCAATTCCAGCTGTTTCATCACAGAATGATATATTTCGATCCAGAATGAATGATTTGTTTTCCATTCAATACACGTGTAGAAAACCGGGTTACTGGATCATTCGCTTTATTTAGTTCACGCGGGTAAAAAGTTCATTCATCTTTTGTTTTACTTGTGGTTTAAATTATATTATAGTAATTTTTGCCTGCGTTCTTCCGCACGGAATTGAAAAATATAGCCTATGTTACTCGGGGATAATCTAGCTTTCTAATGGTGAAAGAATTTTTGAAATAGGCGTAGTTGTTGAGTTGTTTCAATAGAAACAAAAATACAAAGTTTCTCTCTTTATAATATCAGTATAGACTAGCTTTTGCCAATGACTTCTTTCGGGCAAAATAAAGAAAAAACATAGCCTACGTCACTTGAGAATAATGTAGCTTTATATCGCTGAAAGAATTTTTGTAATCGGCCCTGTAGTTTTTAAGTTATTTCAATACATACAAAATTAATCTTTTCTCTTTATAATACTAAAGTATAGATTAAAGATAAAGCCCTGTTTTGTTTGATTTACACCAGATTTTGACTGCAGTATTTAATAAATATTTTCATCCCTTTCCTTCCCTTTGAGAAAAACAGAGACAACTGCATTTAAAGCTCAATAATTATATTCAAAATTACTTCAACTTAATAGACCGTTAAATGTTGGTTCATTAGGGCTTGTATAATACGAAATAGGGTGACCATATGGTACCCAGTTATCGCGATGCTTACATGGTAATGATGCCCATAATTGATAAAAGATGCGCCATACAATGCTAGTGAAAGTCTTGTCAAAGTTTATATTAACTATGAATATGCGTTGGAACATATCTACGTCGAAATAAACAAATAAAAATAATCCAACTTATTTCTAACTTATATTCTTAATGTTATGTTGATTAATTTGAACTTTTGAACCGAGCTATAGATAGTAATATAAGAACGACGGTGTCTCAGGGGTTTAGCTCTCGATTTGTAACATACAGGTCCCGATTTCGATCGATCCCGATCCCGCCAGGTACCTATGCGTTTTTCAATTTTCAAATTTCATATGTGCATATTTACCCGACGCTCTTACGATGAAGGAAATCATCGAGATGCAACCTGAACATATCGGCGGAGAGATATTAAGATATGTGTGAAGTCGACCACCAACCCGCACTGAGCCAGCGTGGTTTGACTATGGCCTAATCACCCCCTTAGGGGTAGGCTCCGGACGTATAGTGAGGAAGTGATGATGATGATAAATTGTAATATTATCGAAAAACACTATTAGAATCGAATAAATTTAGTACTCCGTTTTACAATTAAAAATAATCTAAATATAAAATCAGAAGTCTAGGTCATGTTGTCCTTATTTGCGACATGGTCACCCTATTATCGCCATTAGGCGTCCCAACAAATTCGGCTCTTTGTTTATCCAATAGGAACAAGAACATATTTAACAGTTTAATGTACCGTACATTGTCGCCTCGCATTTCCGGTGCAATTGTTGATAATACATTTTAAGTGCTACGTAAAATACAATGTGACAGGTAAATTTGAAGTTCCAATGCACTTTTCAATTGGTACTAGGGTAACCATGATTTTGGTACGGATATTCCTAAATAACCTCTTACAATAACTGCATATACTATATTACTATACTTACTAATATGTTCGAAACTTAAGGTGAATGTTTGTTTAAAGCATGATTGAGTTTTATGGAGGGCTATTAGGTGAATGAAAACATCGTGATGTCTGCACATATCGGCGAAGTAATTCAAAGATATGTATATTCACGCAAAATACGCGCTAGTCGTGGAGTTGCGGAAAATGGAGCCCATCATGAGCCGAACCCTTACCCTTGTTTAAAGATATTTCAATTTTTAATATGCGCGGACAAAGTCACGGTTGATATCTAGTATTATATTGATATAGATTTACAGTTCTGTAACTATTATTATATTTACTATGTAACAATAGAAATAAGAAGAAAATATTTCTTGATTAAAAAACAAAAACCCAATCCAATGAGCTTATGTCTTCATTAGACCGAGTTCGCGATTAAAATCGACTTACGACTCACGAACTCCGCCTACTATAGCCGTAGGGTGGCACCAATGGGATGAATACAAATTGAATGACACCACACAACGCAAAATTGTTTCAACATATATATAAATTACAGATATCTATGGGCAGCCGTCGCTTTATTATTTCAGCGAATCCAGGTGGCCGCTTGCTCGTTTGCCACTTTATAATATAAAAAAAGAAACTTTACCTTCTTGAGTCACCGGGTAGTAGTATAGTTCGACCCATGATAGGCTCTATTTTCCACAACTCCACGACTAGCGCGTATTTTGCGTGACTTCAAACATATCTTTGAATTTCTTCGCCGATATATGCAGACATCACTGAGTAACTAGTACGAGTATATCATTACTTCATGACGGCATTGTTTACTACAATAAAGAAAAGCAAGAAAGATAACCTTAAAGTTTATCATAATAATAAGAAATTAGTAAGCATCAATACTACTCATTTATATGGACCTATTTTTCATTCAATACGGACATTTTAACGCTTGGCCTAATTAACAAAATGAAGCGTTTTAAAAAAAAATAGTTAAAGGTTTAGATTAAGATAAATCTATTATCTAAAGTACAAATTAAAATAACCGATATTGTTTAAATGGATATTAACCTTTGAAGTATTTTCGTTAGTTTTGCACTTTTCACGTCTTGATAGAAAGGAAGGAGGAAATAGAAGAAGGAAGGGGATACGCGGCCGCGTTCCAGAGAGAAAAAAAGATGGCGGATTAGTGAGGGGCACTATCACGCCGAAATGTCACTAATCGCAACTAGTGATGCGCCGCAACAGATATTTTATTTGTATATAATTTTGTTAAAAAGAAACAAAACCGAAGACATATGTTGGATATCTATCATCCGTATATCTTTAATTTTTATTTTATTGAGGTTAATTCAAAATATCTTCTAACAAATCTTTTTTACGGAATAATATACGTGAGTTTTAGCCACATTAAATAATATTTGATAATGTCTCACGAAAGTTTTAACAATTTAAATCTTATTTTGTGTGGTAATAAATGTATTTTCTTTCTTTTTTATTCATAAAATAGCATTAAAGTCATAGAAAACAAAAACAAAATGATTTTTTCTACTATAATTTTCTTTTAAAACAGGTTCAAAAACATTATGAAGCGCTCCAAGCAAGGTTTCTTTAAAGATAATCTTTAATGATGAGATCAAACGCATGATGGAGTTTTTATGGAGGGCTATTATGCGAAAATAGCTCACAGAACCTTTATATCTTATAATGGAACTCTATTTATGAAGCTAAAACAAGGTAAATTATACTAACGTAGTATCAAATGATAGATATATTTAAAAACACTCACAGTCGTTACTAAATAGGTAGAAATTAGTGTAGATTTCTACGAAAGAACACTAAGAGAATCTTTAAGTTATGTACCGACTCTAAGTGTACCCGTTTGTTTGCTAAAAAAGTAATTAAAAATAACCTCAATTTATTAGCAAAGGCATCTTCCAAACATATTAAAAATTCCATTGATTTAAAAGTATCGTAATGTTTACAGTCACATTTTACGTACCTAATAACCTGTATAACCTTTATTGATTCAAAAAACGCTATCAGTTTATGACATAAATATAACAGCGGAACTGTTCACCTTTGCACCACATCTACAGCAAACTATTAACCTAATTACTAGACCTACTGCACCCATCATATATAATTAATGGATTATGCCAACATTGCAGTCACTATTTTACTTAAAGACGTTTAGCCCGCATTTACACGGGCGCTTTTTCAACGCGCGGTAATCAGAGATGGAACAAATGCATTTTATTGTAGAAATAGCGAAAAGAAATTTATAGATATGTGTGAAATCACGCAAAGTACGCACTAGGATAGTATTTTAGTCAAGTAGTAAGTAGCATGTATCCAAGCAAAGGATTTACTAATCTATTCTACTAAAATGTTGCTGTTCGGACACTAAATTACTATCCTAGTAGGTTAAGGCTTAAACGAGTTCCAACAGTAGTAATTCCTTCGTTCGGATAAATGCTACTTGCTACTCGACTAAAATACTAACCTGGTGCTTACCACTACTATACAAAGCTTTAGTCGTGGAATTGCGGAAAATGGAGCCCATCATAGGTCTAAACTACACTAGTAAGAAATTGCATTATTATGCTGTATTTTAATTGTAACTTGGCATTGAATATTAAGACAAATACTTGTGCCAGATTTTGTTAGAGAATGCAAGCATTTGTTAAATTTGCACAACAACAATTGGCAACGTTCCACGAGTTATGCAATGGGAAAAGAGAATCAGTTCAAACGTATTAATTATTTTTAAATATCGAATCATTTCCACATATAAGAATAAACTCATTTTTACTATGAAGATATATAGAAGGTTTAGGAACAAGTAGTGATTTAACAGTGGTAGAGCCCGCTTTAACATCTTCGCACGAATTGTCCGGCTCGCCCGCTGACATACCACGACCACACAGAAGACAGGCGTCAAAAGGAAGCTATTCCGTGTTTCGTCTGATGAGTGTGGTGCTGGAGGCCTTATTTTAGTCCACTTTCCCTTCCTATCCTTTTCTTATAAGGAAATGATGGGAAGGGGATGTCGATTGGCGGGAAAGGGGACGCAAAGGAAGAGGTATTATCCTCTTCCTGTGTGTCTCCTCCTCCGTAGATTAAGGGTAGGCAACGCATCTGCGGTTGCACGTGTCTATGGGCCGCGGTCGCTTCGCTTTTTCAGCGAATACAGGTGACCGCTTGCTCGTTTGCCACTTTGTTATATGAAAAAACAATTTTTAAAGGTAAAATCTTACGGCGAAGGAAAACATCGTGATGCCTGCACATATCGGCGAAGAAATTCAAAGATATGTGTGGAATCACGCAAAATACGCGCTAGTCGTGGAGTTGCAGGAAATGGAGCCCATCATTAGTCGAACTACGACAATTTTTGTTAAGCCTGCATCCACAGAGACGCGGATCCAACACTGCGCGATAAAAAATTAAAATCACCGCTGTGAACAGATACGTGGAAATGCATTTGTTCTATCTCAACGCTTTTTTAGCTCGCGTTAAAAAAGCGCTCCTGTGAAGGTGGTAACTTTGAATTCATGATCATCAACACCAGCTCACTAAACGTCCCCACCGAGGGGCTCGGAGCCTACCCTAAGGAGTGACTAGACCGTAGTCAACCACGCTGGCCAAGTGCGGGTTGGTTGACTTCACACATATCTTTGAATTTCTTCGCCGATATGTGCAAGCATCACGATGTTTTCCTTCACCGTAAGAGCGTCGGGTAAATAAATAAATATGTACATATGAAATTCAAAAATGAAAAAACACATTGGTAGATGGCGGGATTCGAATTCGGGACCTGCAGTTTACAAGTCAAGAGCTAAACCCCTGAGCCACCGTCGCTCTTTGAATTAACAAAGGTAAAATAGACGGCGTTGTTAAACAGAGATAGCACAACGGCTGATCGTGCTTTGATGATAGTCTTTTATTTTTAATTTATATAATACGTATCTGAAAGGCGTAGAAGAAAGAGCATTATTACTTTATAATGCTACACTGTTTGTTGTTTTTTTTATTGACCTTTCTTCCGTGTGAGCAAAGATCACCGTTCGATAGAGCCACAAAAACGACCATTCAGTGACTGTTTTTATTCGACTAGTAGCTAGCCAGCGACTTCGTCTGTACGGAATTAAAAAATATAGCCTATATTACTCGGGGATAATGTAGCTTTCTAACGGTGAAAGATTTTTTGAAATGCACAACGTAGTTTTTAAGTTATTTCAATACATTTAGTTAGTATAGATCTTGTAATTTTCTATTTTTGTATGTAGTGAAATAACTCAAAAACTTATCAACCGATTTCAAAAATTCTTTCACCGTTAGAAAGCTACTTTATTCCCAAGTAATATAAGTTATATTTTTTAATTCCACGCGGACGAAATCACGAGCAACAGCTAGTGTATCATATATCAATCTTCAAACTAGAGGTAACCAAAAGGTTAACATCCTAATCAAGCTTTCGACAGCACTTGATGTATGGCTCTTGTTGTATTTCTAATTTAACGGTTGAATGCATCATGGTTAATATTAAACTAATTATTTAACATGTACAGGTGTGTTTAATTAATCTTAGTTTGACAGGGAAAATAGAAAACCGGAGCGTCTCAATCGTTTTATTAGAAACTACCCTTTCTTATAAATCACTCTATCTATTAAAAACCGCATCAAAATCCGTTGCGTAGTTTTAAAGATTAGTATAAAACAATAACTACGCAACGGATTTTAATGCAGTTTTTAATAGATAGAGTGATTCATAATAAAGGTTTTCATGTAATACATTCACAATATAGTACAATAGAATAACACTGATAATTTAGAGGTTTTTAATAAGATGTCGTAAATTAACACGTGTTAGCTTACATTGCAAACGCTGCAGTATTTAGTATCAGCATTATACTGATTTGTACCCGTGCGAAGCCGGGGCGGGTCGCTAGTTTATAAAAAAAACACAGGTAAAACCACGGTTAATACTAGTAAAACACCAGAGTGCATACGAACATATGACTCTATTCTTAAAAATAGAAATCAACATTGGGTCAAACAAGGACCCTAATTTCCCACTCACGAGCGATTTTTAAACGCGCGTTAAAAAAGCGTTGAGACAGAACAAATGCATTCTCATGTTCAGATGGCAGTGCTTTTAAATGTTTATCACGCATCGTTGTATTTTTTGTATTTTAACTCCAGGTCTCGAGTTCCAATCCCGCCATGTACCAATGTGTTTTTTACATTTTAGAATTTCATATGTACATATTTACCCGACGCTCTTGCGATAAAGGAAAACGTCGTGATGCAACTTGCTCATATCGGCGAACAAATTCAAAGATATATGTGAAGTCGGCCAACCCGCACTGGGCCAGCGCGATTGGCTATGGCCTAATCACCCCCTGAGGGTAGGCTCCGAGCCAATCGGTGGGGACGTTTAGTGAGCTGGTGATGATGATGATGATGTATTTTGAGCGCTGGTCGCACGAAACAAGAGTCATTTTACAGCGATCGTATGATCGAAGGCGTTAGAAAACCGACAATGCAGACGTTAAAAAAACGTCCGTATATGCAAGTTTAATGGTTGTTGAGATAATATTGTTTTATAACTGTGAAATGGTCTTTATTAAGCGATAAATTAGATAATGTGGTCCATTAAGACCATAAAGACGTATTGTTTTTTATTGTATCCCTTGTTAATGTACTAATAGAGACGTCTATATAAATTGACCTTTTTTATACATACTTCGTTCGAGTGGAATTAAAAAATATAGCCTATGTTACTCGGGGATAATGTAGCTTTCGAATGGTAAAAGATTTTTAGAAATCGGCTTAGTAGTTTTTGAGTTATTTCAATAAATACAAAAATAGAAATCTACCCTCTTTATAATATTAGTATAGATATATTCATACACAGAGCAATATAATGTTTTACAGATAAAAAACTAGTGTAAAAAGAGGATAAAAATCGATGTTTGTTTCCTCTGTATACTCAAAAAAAACTAAAATATGTTTTTGTCTATTATTAAAAACAAATAAAATGCCTTCACTATCTTAGAAACTTCCGATTTAACCGATATAAGGTAGCTGTGTAAAAAAACAGCGTCCCTTTCGCAAACTTACCTGATATTCTTAGAAATATCCACCTTTTGAATTGTATGCATATTTTATTTCTTCCGAGACTTCTTCCGGATTTTTAATTTATCGTTAAATAACTTTACTTGAAAATATTGAAATGCCCGATCGACTAGAGGTTAGCGGTTAACGGTCAAATTAGCAAGCACTCATTTTAGCGAATCTCATTTAACTCCTCAAAGGCCGGCAACGCATCTGTGGTTACTCTGGTATTGCAGATGTCGCAGGGCGTCGATGATCACCTCGGTGTTCCCGCTGCTCGTTTGCCCCCTTTACTTATAAAAAAAAAGAATCCACGCAAATTCGAAAACGACCGCTGTCCATAGACATCTGCAATTGTAGATGCGTTGCCTAATAAGTATGATATCTTTAAATGATTTTTCTGCTCTGTTTTATAACTATTGAATATAAATTAAAATGACAGAAAGTTATAACATTGTTAGTTAAGTTTATTGTTTTTTTTTAAATAACTACTAGTTATTTTTTTGACATTAATTTCTTGTGGTGTATTGACTGTGGTCTGTGTTGTCTCTGGCTGTCTCGAGCATCACGCCTTAGGCCATAAAATCTCAAAAAAAAAAAGCATCACGCCTTGTTGACAGTCGTGAAAGACGTCACTTCGCTTGTTGGATACGATTATATACGTAGTGCAGTGATGGTTGAGGTTATATCCCTAGGACCGGAACGTTACAGTTGTAAACAGTTTTTTTAATTTATTAAAAAACCATTATAGACTCGACCTTTGACTATTCTACAAAGAGTAATTACTAAAGGTAAAAAACAAGAAAAGGTAAAACTTATCGAAAAATAACATACAGTAACACAAAGGACGGTATGGGAAAATAAATAAAAAAAATTAAAAAGTGAACGTTTTAAAATAGCCCTCGCATGAGTGGTGTTAAGAAACAAAGCCTTCCCGTGACGTAGCGAGGTTATCTCCACCCACTATGAGTGTTAGTAGTACAGTCAAGAACAAAAACAATTTTGTTTTAATTTAAAATCTTTAGTAGGTATGATTCGTCAGTACCAGAGGGACACGCCTTGCTCCATATGCTAAATCAAGCCAGAGATTAACTAAAGTTAATACATTTTTTATATAAGAAAAGGAGGCAAACGAGCAGCGGGANAACATCCTAATCAAGCTTTCGACAGCACTTGATGTATGACTCTTGTTGTATTTCTAATTTAACGGTTGAATACATCATGGTTAATATTAAACTAATTATTTAAAACAGGTGTGTTTAATTAATCTTAGTTTGACCGGGAAAATAGAAAACCTGTCAAGAGCGTCTTAAAGTTTTCATTACAAATATGGATTTGTTTCTGTGCTTTTCCACAATAAAGTGACGCGTTTTTCTGGCCAGACTATATACCCCCGTCTGTACCGATCGCCAGACCTTCGTTATAGTATAACACTTGGAAGTTTCTCTGTTTACGTACCCTATACAGGTGAAAATAACCACCGACTATGGAGTTTTGGTTGCGGTTGGTTCGAGAGATATCGGTTAGCAAAGTTGGAAAAAAATGGGACCTTATTTTCGTTAAAGTATAAAGCTCTTTTATATATGTTGTTCGGGCGAATTTTATAAGTCCTCTTCCTCCATCGACGGAGACTTTGGAAGGTTGCTTTCCTCAGACTGACACGCCAAACCTTCATAAAATGATCTCCTACAGGTTGGTAGTTAGTAAAGATACGGAAGTACATTCAATTCAGATTTCCGTGCCTTATCATTCCTGTGCTATATATTTCTAGTAGGAGCTTATTATTATTAGGATTTTGCGTGTCTGGCTGAGGGAAGCAACCGTCCAAAATGTCCGTCAATGGAGGAGGAGACTTCTAAAATTCTCACGAACAACATATATAAAAATAGACCTTTGTCCAATGTGTTTTTTACATTTTCGAATTTCATATGTACATATTTACCCGATGCTCTTACGGTTGAGGAAACCATCGTGATGTCTGCACATATCGGCGAAGAAATTCAAAGATATGTGTGAAGTCGGCCAACCCGCACTGGACGTTTAGTGAGCTGGTGATGATGATGATGATGTATTTTGAGCGCTGGTCGAACGAAACGAGAGTCATTTTACAACAATCGTATTAGCGAAGGCGTTAAAAAACCGACAATGCAGACGTTAAAAAAACGTCCGTATATGCAAGTTTAATGGTTGTAGAGATAATATTGTTTTATAACTGTGAAATGGTCTTTATTAAGCGATAAATTAGATAATGGGGTCCATTTGGACCATAAAGACATATTGTTTTTTTTATTCAATCCCTTGTTAATGTACTAATAGAGACGTCTATATAAATTGACCTTTTTTATACATACTTTGCCCGCGTGGAATTAAAAAATATAGCCTATGTTACTCGGGGATAATGTAGCTTTATAATGGTGAAAGAATTTTTGAAATCGACTCAGTAGTTTTCGAGTTATTTCAATAAATACAAAAATAGGAATCTACCCTCTTTATAATATTAGTATAGATATATTCATACACAAAGCAATATATTGTTTTACAGACAAAAAAACTTGTATAAAAAGAGGTTAAAAATCGATGTCTGTTTCCTTTGTATACTCAAAAAAAACTAAAATATGTTTTTGTCTATTATTAAAAACAAATAAAATGCCTTCACTATCTTAGAAACTTCCGATTTAACCGATTTAAGATAGGTGTTTGAAAAAACAGCGTCCCTTTCGCAAATTTACCTGATATTCTTAGAAATGTCCACCTTTTGAATTGTATGCATATTTTATTTCTTCCGAGACTTCTTCCGGTCGTTATAGAGATTTTTAATTTATCGCTAAATAACTTTACTTGAAAATATTGAAATGCCCGATCGACTAGAGGTTACCGGTTAACGGTCAAATAGCAAGCAAAATATAATTGTAATCTATCAATAAAAATAATAGTGTTCAGATAACAGCAACCGTTCAAGCCGAGGTTTGGTCCTCTCGGGCACCCTTGAATCGAAATGCTAAACGGGTATTGAGTGACAGCCCAAGCCGAGGCCCCCTCTCGGGGACCCTTGAGCCTAGTGATCCATGGAGCGTCCACCGAAGCGACCTAAGAGCTCGGCGGCCTCGCAATCCGGTAATAATATCGAATTAACGGCCCGATCCGAGGTTCCCGAGGAAGCCCTCGAGCGCAATTACTCTTAAACGAGGTTTAGGCTAAGCGCCATCAGCGCCCTGCCACCTCAAGCCCGGTGTAGCTGTAAATGCCTCCTCAAGGCAAACAGTGGCAACTCAGTCACAAAAAAAAAAGAAAAAAATGGTTGAGTTTATATACCCCTAGGACTGCAACGTTACAGTTGTAAACAGCTTTTTTAATTTATTAACAAACCATCATAGACTCGACCTTTGACTATTCTACAAAGAGTAATTACTAAAGGTAAAATAAAAAAAAGAAAAGGTAAAACTTATCGAAAAATAACATACAGTAACACAAAGGACGGTATGGAAAAATAAATAAAAAAAATGAAAAAGTGAACGTTTTAAAATAGCCCTCGCATGAGTCGTGTTAAGAAACAAAGCCTTCCCGTGACGTAGCGAGGTTATCTCCACCCACTATGAGTGTTAGTAGTACAGTCAAGAACAAAAACAATTTTGTTTTAAAATCTTTATTAGGTTATGATTCGTCGGTAACAGAGGGACAGGCTTTGCTCCATATGCTAAATCAAGCCAAAGATTAACTAAAGTTAATACATTTTTTTATATAAGAAAAGGGGGCAAACGAGCAGCGGGAACGCCGAGGTGATCATCGACGCCCATGGACATCTGCAATACCAGAGGAACCACAGATGCGTTGCCGGCCTTTCAGGAGGTGATATGCTCGCTTCTTGAAGGACCCTAAGTCGTAGCGGTACATGCCATTTTTCTTTGAGTATAATATTTAAATTAGACGCTGTCCCCCTTATTTCGAAAAAATGTTTAAGGACTGCGATAAACGAGGACCAATAAGTCGATTATACGTTACTGGAGGACACTCGGGACTAAATAAGATAGACCAGCGGTCTCATTGGACCTAATTATGCATAGAAGTACATGGAACAAGGATGTTCTGTATTTTGGAATAATACAATTAAAATCATGTTCAATAGAGAAATGAAATTCTTTTACCGTCGTCTCCTTGTTTTGTAATCTTTATTAATATTGCGTCACCATTTTATAAATAAAAAACTCCATTTTGTAGTTGTAAAATGTCGCCTTTTCGATTATCAATATTAGTTAAAATAGTAGGTATTACGGAATAGTTTATTTTATTTAATATGTATTTTAAAAATTACATATACATGTAAGGATTTTGTACATGCCAGTACCAACACAGCGGTGGTCTAACCCTTTATAATTTGGAATGATCGCGGTTCACCGATCCCACAAATTATATCAATTCGTCACGATCCAGTGGTTCATTCTATGTCATATATCAAATATAGCTTTTTCTACTGACTCCATTCGTGCGAAAATAAAAGATATATCCTTAATTATTCAGTGATAATGTAGCTTTCTAATGGTGAAAGAATTTTTGAAATCGGCCCAGTAGTTTTTGAGTTATAGGTTCTATAAAAATGTAGAGTCAATTTGAAAATATATAACTTTTTTAAAGTCACCAAACTCTAGCAGCGTAATTTAAACATCTCTCAATTTATAGATTATCTATTGTTAGTTAATATTCTAATAATTCCTAAACCATTTAAACTGATTTAAGCCTTCTTTATAGTTATGTGACAGTTAACAACTAAGCCTCTTTGTATACAAGACTCCTGTCTACGATGTGGTGTCATATGTCGTAGTGTACGTATCTATATCACGCCCCGAGTCCTGGTGATGCCCCATCCTTGGCGCTGCCGTCAGTGTATGGACTTGGTAGTGCCCTCCATGTCCAGGCTCGTGCCGTCAGAGTATATACAAAATATGAACGTGCCCGAGCCGAGTGACAGACAGAGCACTGTCAAAATATTATTTTGTATTGACACACTGACGGCATGGTCCGGACGGGACACGGTGAGACATCCTTAGGATTATTACGTAAGTCTTTTAGTGAGTAAAATGCATTGAACCTTCGATATGCTCGTATACGATGGACCTAAAGTTTGCGGACTAAAGTGACCATAAAATATAAAGACTAAAATAAAATTAAGATTTACGATGGACCATTATTATTGAACAACAACCTACTATTGAACATAATAATAGGGATCAAAGAGATCACCAAAATAGCTTTAATTATTAATGTACAGGTTGTTTAATTACTCGCCTAAGATGGTAAAAATCTTAAAAAGTTCCCATGGATATTTTGTTTGATATCTCCTAAACTGCTTAACGGATCTTGGTGGGATTTTGCACAGATGTAGTGCACAGTCTGGAAGAACACATAGGCTATTTATTTCTTAGTTCCGCGGACGGAGTCGTGAGCGAAAGTTAGTATAAACAGAAATCACACATGAAAGCAGCTCCTATTTTTTTATGTTTATTAGGAATATCTTTTAAACTACTGAATGGTTTTTTTTAATGTTTAAATGGTACCAAAAAGCAACTATTTTGCATCAAACAAAAAAAGAATCACGTAAATCGGATCAGAACTCGCTGCGTAATCCTTGTACATACAAAGAAAATAACTTGATAATGTCCTTCTGCGGAAGTTAATAAAATGCCGTTAGATTTAATTTCAGAACACATGTTGGTTGTTGTAAGGTGAAGGAAATAACTCCTTGACAATTGGTAGCACTTTAATGGTAGTAACGGGTTCTAATACTATAATCAATTGTCATTATGTGGTCCATTACTCTTATAAGACGTTTATTACAACAGCCACCCACCTTGATTCGACTATACCTTGTGTGGGAAACAAAATTCATTTTATCTATATTGAAATAACTCAAAAACTACTGGGCCGATTTCAAAAATTCTTTCACCATTGGAAAGCTACATTATCACTGAGTAATATAGGCTATATTGTTTTATTTCGCGCAAACGAAGTCGTGAGCAACAGCTATTTTTAATCGACTTCCTACAGAAGGAGGTTATCAAGTCAATGAGTTTTTTTATATGATGTCAATTGTCTTGTCCCTTAATTTCTTTATTTTCTTTTGTAGCATGTAAAGTGGAGTATACAATACAATAGTTTTGTATTGAATTCGAAATCTAGTTATAATTTTTAATACCACAATCAAATTAAGAAAACCGCCCGCCTGTCAATCATCTGGAAAAATCGTTCAACGAATAAATTTTTCGTCGTAGACAAAATGAGGTTGTAGTCATTTCAAAATGTGACTAAATTAAAAAGTATTCAGAAAATAAATGTATTTTTAGAACTTATACATGTAAATTTAAATGACCCCTCAACAATAACACCAATAGAGCACGAAAACATTGTAACTACCTTATTATTCTTAATAAGGACTAAAATACAATAGCATTTTATCATAACAACGATACAAAATAGTCCTTAACGCAACGGTTTAAGGTTTATATTACTAAAGCATGATGTATATCTGACGGAGGATTTTGAACTTTATTGGTATGTAATAAGGGATACAATTTGGTGTAATAATAATTAAGGGCCAGCGCGTGTCCGTACGTCCGTCACCTGCCCGCGGCGGGTGTGCCTGGACATAAATCTCTCCCTTTTGCCTTCAAGCGTGCCGATACTTTAGGGTGACAATGCAAGTTTATGGGACAAATATCCAAATAAACTATTTATTATAAACATAAGATTGTACTGTCAAAACTTTTATTAAAGTACTAGCGACCCGCCCCGGCTTCGCACGGGTGGAAATCGGTATAATGCTGATACAAAACACGGCAGCGTTTGTAATGTTAGCGCTAAAAATGTGTTAATTTACGACATCATATTAAAAACCTCTAAATTATCAGTGTTACTCTACTATATTGTGAATGTATTATGCATAAAAACCTTCATTATGAATCACTCTATCTATTAAAAACGCATCAAAATCCGTTGCGTAGTTTTAAAGATTCAAGCATATATAGCGACAAACATAAAAAAGTGTTATTGTTTTATACTATGTACGGATAAGGATAATGTTTTCTCTTTTTTAGGTACTTAATTTATAGCAATACTACAAACGACAAGTACCTTTAAACTTCTGGCATACTAGATTTGTAAGACGTAATAACTATAACTGATAATTATTTGAGTCTTTAGTAAAGTAATAAGTGTCACAACTAAAAGTCGAATGACTAAGAAAACTAAGGTCCAACTAAAAGGTCCTATTTGTTCCTTATCCTGTAATAGCGTTGCCACACTACACGAGTTCCAAACTCATTGTTAATTTTGAATGGAACTCTCAATTGTAGACGCACCTTTACACCTACGTCTTTGTGAGGCACGCTTCATTCTTGTATGTCTAATTTTAAGATGAAATTCCGATGAATTTAAAATAATTCCAAGAAAGATTCAGGTACATTTCTTAGTTAAAAATTCAATAAACAATATTGTTACATGGAATACTTGCAGAAGAAGTTCACTTCAACGGCGGTAGGCTTTATTTGGAAGAAATAATTCTTCGAAAGTTTATTGACTTTATATGAAAACAAATTAAGTTCTAAGTGCGTCTAATAAGTTCTTTTAAACGAATAGATGACTGCGTATTCAGGTATTTTATTGTATTTGAATATATTTGCTACTTTTCAACTTTAAAATATCACTAAATGGAAATCAATTGTCTTTCAGTGCACCAGACGGTGATGGGAAACATCGTAATACCTGCACATATCGGGAAAGAAATTCAAAGATATGTGTTGAGTCAACCCGCACTGGACCAGCGTGCTTGACATGGACCTTGTCATCCTTAGGGCAGGCTCTGCACCCCTCAGTGGGGACGTATAGTGAGCTGATGATGATGATGTAACCAGACCACAATGCTACATCTTTCTACCAAAAAAAACTTAAAATTCTCACCCTAATTCACAATTATAAACTGCATTTTAAACCGGCGCCTGTGTCAATGAAAATTATCAATCCAATGTAACGGATAATATAAAATTTAAGACAAAAACAACTTTATCCCGGTCCAATAAAATTTTAACGTTCAAAAATCGACTTAAACTAAAACTTTGTCGAGACATTTCTCAGGTAAGTGAAGGAATTTCGTAACGAAAAAAAACTTTTGACACAAAAACCGCGGTTTCTTTGTCCGAATGGTTATTACGATGGGCAAACTTTTACTGTTTGATGCTTTCTTGATAATGGAAAACAATAGCTTCCTTTCGATGTGTTTTGTTTAAGAATTTGTTAAATTTTTATGCAATTTACAACCTTAATGTTTAGTAAATAAGATACTCGAAATGACAATCAACGGCAATAATGTCTGGTTTATTTTTTTATAGCCTTTATCAGTTTTAAAACATGAATGGCTTTCGCTAAATGCTCGTAAAGTTTTGATGGCTTTCTTATATATATTTTTTCAGTTGCTTTAATTTTTACAAGAAATAAATTCCGAAGGGCTATGTTATTTGTTTATAATGAGGTAAATTATAATAACTAGAGACACTCGAGCCTGGATAAGCAAAAAATCAAATCAAAAAATCAAAATCAAAATCGTTTATTTACGCACAGAAAATATAAACATTACAAAAAAAGAAGGGTTCGTCTGGCTCATATACTAGGTTCAGGACCCGTCTTATAGGAGCCAGGACTCTTTCATCTTAATGGTACAAGTAGTTTAATCAAATGTAACAAAATGAAAATAAAAGCGAGTCCAAACTGTTAACAATAATCTGAAAAGAGTACGGACAGCGAGTCTGTAGTTTTAGTTTCAATAAATTGAAAAAACGGCGAGAGTCCAAGGGACCTCGATATTAGTCTCTCTTATAGAAGTGTCTCTAATCCGAGTTTCTCGCTTATGGTGGTAACTCGTCGGGACCAGAGAATGACTCTTGCTTATCTGGTTTATCTGTATTACCACAATATTAAATATAAAAAAATAGTAGAAAGGCGTTTATTTATTCTCTTAAGTTAAATCTGTAAAATTTCGTCGCATATTTAAAATATTGTCTCCAATAAAAAAAAGAGTTGAGATGAAATATACTTTTAGATAGATTAAAAACAAAGGAATTCAGATGAGAGCAAAAAAATAGATATTTTACGATTTGTCTAAAACCATTCGCCGCAGGTGGCATTGTAAAAACAACACCTTTATCTAGTCGTAAAATAATTTTATTGTGGAATGTTTATGCATATTATAAAATGGGATATCTATACTAATATTATAAAGAGAGAAGCTTTGTATTTTTGTTTGTATTGAAATAACTCAAGAACTACTGGACCGATTTCTAATATTCTTTCACCATTAGAAAGCTATATTATCCCCGAGTAACATAGGCTATATTATTTAATTCCACGAGGACGAAGTCGCGCACAACAGCTAGTTAGAAATATTTATTAAGGTATAGGTATTTGTTGATGGGTTAAATTTTAAAAGTTTAAAAATCAAACTAGAAAGAGCGCGAGGCGCGATCTTGACACATCTCTCTCGCCTCTACATTCATATGTAAACATATACGTCGTTTCTCAAAGATTTTTTTTTATATAATACAAAGTGGCAAACGAGCAAGTGGCCACTTGGATTCGCTGAAATAGCGAAGCGACCGCTGCCCATAGACAGCAATTGCAGATGCGCTGCCTACCCTTCTACGGAGGAGGAGACGCACAACAAGAGGATAATATCTCTCCCTATGCGTCCCCTTCCCCGCCAATCCACTTCCCCTTCCCATCATTACCTTATAAGGAAATGATAGGAAGAGAAAGTGGATTAAAATTAGGCCTCCGGCACCACACTCGTTAGGCGAAACACAGAATAGCTTCCATTTGACGCCTGTCTGTGTGGACGTGGTATTTCACCGGGCGAGCCAATTCGTGCGAAGATGTTAAAGCGGGCTCTACCGCTGTTATATTCAAATTCAATCAATATGTATTCAAATCTAAATAGAGATAACATATCCGTTATTTGATACGTTTCATTGGGCAGATGTAATTCGCAGATGTTTATACGCTCTATAGAATAACGGCAATCCCATTGTTGAAGTAATTTGATTCCTAATAGTTTATGAATTAATGTTTGTTAAAACATACTTAGATGTTTTCGATTTTCATATGTACAT
>QDHC01000740.1:27434-47683 GCA_013186455.1 Papilio dardanus tibullus | reverse complement strand
TAGTAGAAAAACACTATTAATTTAGAGGTGTTTAATATGATGTCGTAAATTAACATATTTTTAGCGCTTACATTGCAAACGCTGCAGGATTTAATATCAGCATTATACCGATTTGCACTCTTGCGAAGCCGGTGCGGGTCGCTAGTAATTGATAAAGCGTCAAAAAGTAATCAAAAATCTACGCCGTGAATGTAATCGAAATTTGAAAAATGCCGAAAAATATTTATTTAAAAAAAAATGCCACATCCATAATTTATTTATAACTCTCGTGCTATCGAAATATTATTCAACGTTGGTAATGAACTCGTAATTAATATCAAAAGGTCTTTGAACTCGTTTCGGGTGTAACTATATTGATTTTTTGTGCAGTTGCAAAGAAGGCTTCCGTAGGAAAAAACAATTAAAGCATAGGAGGTATCCCACAGTCGAGTAGCAGGCAATTTAGTAACTAAACGAGACCGAACAGCGACATTTTACTAGAGTAGATTAGTAAATCCTTTGTTCGGATACTTGCTACTTGCTACTCGACTAAAATACTATCCTAATTCGAACAAGGCTTACACCTACGGGTCGGAGGTTTAACACACAAGGTATATCTTAGCCAAATTAAAACATCTTTAAGACTTTTAGAAAAATCCCGTAGTCTAAAAACGACCAGTGGCAGAACATCAAAACGCTTTTGTCTAACAGGTGGCCAAGAAAAAAACAAATTGTACTATCAGATGTCAGAGAGTAACCAGTTGTCAGAACTGTAAATAGAAGTACATATTAACATAATTTCGACACTCCAATCAGAAGTATAAAAACTAATAACACGTGTAGAGTATTAAATTAAACAATATTATATAAAATTACCGTTATATTGAATGTAGTAATGACGTCGAATCAAATTTCGGCCGGAGGCAGGTAACGGAACGTCAAAATTGATTAAAAAAAGTTTGACGATGTCTATGGGCATGATTAGACGCCATGATGGCTACGTGCGTTATTCGAATGTGCTTAACGTAGGCTTTTGTAATGTAAAAATACAAACGCTGTTCCAAAAAAAGAAAAAATCATGGCAGAATAAATAAAGCTTTTGTCTTCCGGGTTTAAAAAAACTATTATCTAAAATTAGGGAATTATTTCCCGCCATTCGTTACGAATTTAATCCATGACCTCAAATTTTAAACTAGTTTGACATAGACAAAAAAAAATAATCTATTTTAAAACCTTTAACTGTGAATAAATTATAAAAAAATTAGCATTGTAGTCTATGGTTAGTTGAAGTAATTTGTCAGATTTGTTAAGGGCTTAATAAGTGGGTCAGGGATTTTGTCATTGGAGTTGTACTTGATTAACATGTTAGCTTAACTTGTCTATATTACTTATGTACTCGTAGGTTTGAATGTCTTCGTACAGAAGGCAACGCAAATTGGCAACGCGTGTGTACGAACCTCTATCAGATTGTGCATAAGTTCCTTAGAGACCAAAGTCGCCGATTTTAGTACCCTTTTCTTATATTCTTGCAGATTTTTATTAAAGCAA
Organism: Papilio dardanus tibullus; assembly: GCA_013186455.1. Lineage (NCBI taxonomy): Eukaryota > Metazoa > Arthropoda > Insecta > Lepidoptera > Papilionidae > Papilio > Papilio dardanus. The sequence continues at coordinate 46,156 of QDHC01000740.1, read as the reverse complement.
ATCTAATTGATATGTTTCAGCTATCAGTTATTTAACCTTGAGTTCAATCTGAATTTAAAGTGTACAGAGCTAGCCATTCTAAAATATATTTACACAGATTTCAAGAATGAAAATTAGGGTTGTCCAAACATATCAAATTAATTAACTATGAATTGTAGCAGCCCTGAATAAAGCTATAACTTTATAAGATTAATTACTGGCCTCTTTTATATGTGATTTTCCACTCTATATATTTTTAAAAAGATCAATTTTTAAGTCTACAAAACCATAATAAAGAACCCAAATAAATACACTATGGACGTTTGAGAATTTATTGGGCATGTCTATGGTTAGCATAACACATTTTTTTCGCTATCTGTCAACGGTAGACAAAAGCTATTCTAAAAAAAATACAAATAAAAATTGTAGTCTACTTTGAATGACAACTGAACCTATATTCAAATCTGCTCCAAAACTTTTTTTTATTCCATTTCGCTCGTCAGCCAATGACCTCGTAGCTGCTCGATAATTTGGAGATCGTGCCAAAAATCTAAATCCGCAATGCAGATAAATAAGGCATCTGTTTGGATAAACTAACCATAGAGTAAAGAAAACAAATGGCGGAAATTCCCGCCAAAAATAATCACGCCATCTTGTATTTTCTATGAAGCACTCCAGAGACTTTTAATGGCTTCCAAAATAGTCGTTTACTGTGGGTTTCTCACACTACATTTATACTTAGGAGCTACTTAAGTCCCTGAGTGAGCCAGTTAACCTTGATTATGCATCTAAAACATTGGAACAATAAATAAGGGCAAAGGATTTGTATTTTTCTTAGTTGAAATAACTCAAAAACTACTGGGCCGATTTCAAAAATTCTTTCACCATTAGACAGCTACCTTATTACTGAATGACATAGGCTATATTTTTTAATTAAGCGCGAATGAAGTCGCGAGTAAAAGCTAGTTATAATACAACGTACCTGTAATCTGTGCGAAGCATGCTAACACCGCCGTGCAGTATAAGACCCATCTTAACTCCATCGCTGCAGCTATTTTTGTATCTCTCACAAGAACGAAACACTACAGCAGTAGAACGCGTTTAAATCCGAACGAACGAATTTGAACTTTATTGTTATTTGACACTGAATTTCACTTTCACTGAAGGCACATCCCTTTACTTTAGGCACTTTCGGATATCTGTAACCAAAACATTAGAAGATTAATATAACGAGAAAGATATAAAAAAAAAACATTTTACTAAGTTAAAATGTAATACTCGTAGATTAAATAGTATTAGTAAAATTCAAAATTCGAATTTCATAACCTTAAAATTAACAGATGTTAAAATGCGTTCCGTTACACGATATATTCTGCATTTAAATTAATTCAAATGTATGTGCATTTTATGTCTTATAATACGAACATTATGTTTTACATTATTACTAATAATCTGTTTAAACTTTTTGTTTTGTGTCTGTTATCTTACGATTTTTGTATCTAAATAGAAGTTTCGTTACTTAAAATTAATTGAATTTAACATTTGGATACCAAAGAAGCCAATATGGCTAATATAATGGCAATTATTAACCTAATATTAATAATAATAGCAGTAAAAGTTCATTATAAATACGTAGTTCTAACCTTAAATCAAATTCACACATTAACAGTTGCATTTAAATTATTAAATTAAATATAACACAAATAGTTTTCTATAAAATCGATCAGGCAATGTTTAAGGTCAATGACATAACATTGGACTACAAATTACATGAAATTAGTAGTTTTCAACTATTAAAATGAATACAGTTATTTTTATAGCGTAATCCGTCAAACGTGGAACGGTCTGTAAGTTAAATAACCGTTAATCATCAACATTTGTCATAATTAGAAAAGTAACATAACTTATAATTGCCTCTTTAGATGGGAAAAATAACAACTAGTTCGCTCTACCACTGGGATATATTAAGTGTCTAATATCCCTTTATGTAGGTTGGCTGTCATATCTGAATTAACTCCTTTAAGCCTTGTTCGCAGTAAGATAGTATTTTAGTCGAGTAACAAGTAATTTAGTAACTAAACGCCTCCGAACAGCAACACTTTAGTAGAGTAGATTAGTAAATCCTTTGTTCGAATCTTTGCTACTAGCTACTCGACTAAAATATTGTACAATTCTGGTGCGCACAAAACTTTAAGCTTTGTTTGCACCATTATGGTATTTTAGTCGAGTAACAAGTATCTGAACAAAATGCTACTAAATGTTGGTTTTCGAACACGTTAATTTACTAAATTACTTGCTACTCGACTAAAATAATATACTGGTGCGTTTAACGCTTAACGCATAATCAAATAATCCATCTATACTTTAAACGTTTCTCTAATTTTGTATAGTCTAAAACAAAAGTCTAAAAATTCCTAACTAAGAAGAAAGGTCTGCTATGAAACTATCATTAAAATTGGGCTAAACGTTAACAGATACTTTTATGGCATAATAAAAGGCATAGCTATAAAGTTGCAAAACAAACTCAATACTCTATATAGATTATACCACAGATAATATAATACTATACTAGTAAAATAATACTAATAAAAACCATACGCGTCTATAATAATCCATCAATCGAACCAGGAAATGCATACTTATGGTACGGCTGGTGTTTTAAAAATAAACTAAAGAATTTATTGACTTATCCCATCCTTCCTTCCTTGGTCCCTTTGATCTTTAATAACGACTTTAAGAATCTGTACTAACAGTGTGACGGATAAAACAAAATGGACGGCAATGTCATTGTCGTTGTCTATGGTTTAAAATGGCGGGAATGAACTGTGACATTTGTAATTTTTTTTTTCCAATGATCCTACCGTCGTTATTTTAGATTGATAAATGAACAAATATTTTTAAATCAAGAAAAAATAAAGGAATTGATCTGATTTCATTTATGAAATTAAATAACCGGAAAATTAACTGTCAGATTAACAATAATTCATGGAATGGCATGAAATTGAAATTGTACAGACTGAATAAAACATTACTTTCTTTTGTAACAAACATTGAGACAGCAGAGCGGGAAAATACACGTTTGACGTTTGGTCAAAGATTAAAAAACCTTCTATAATATTGTCGATGTCCAAAACAACAAAGATAAAATGGCTTAAAGGTCTTTGTTACCAGGCCATAAAATCTCAAAAAAAAAAACAAAGATAAAAAACAAAATATTTAAAATAAATGCTCAAAGCTCGCATTCTCCAATCAATACATAAACAGTCCTTACATAGAAACCAACTCTGATATCAAAATGGCTTGTACACTTTGATTGTAAAGAAATGGACTAGGCAAAAAGACGCTGTACTAAATAAATTCTGCCACTTTTACCGGGTTAAGGTAAAAATGAGAATCACACCTGTATTATACTACTAACAATTACGTAACATTTAAAAGTCTTTATGAACTTATATTAGACTAGCTGTTGTGCGCGACTTCGTCCGCGTGGAATTAACTAATATAGCCTATGTTACTCGGAAATAATGTAGCTTTCTAATGGTGAAAGAATTTTTGAAATCGGCCCATAAGTTCTTGAGTTATTTCAATACATAAAAAAAAGTTTCTCTCTTTATAATATTAGTATGGATTCAAATACCAACACACTTTAGTTTTTATTACTTTTTTGCAGCGGGGAATGCGTGCTTGTCAGATCCTTTTATTTAATAGTCAAAGCTTATAGGTAATAAACTTGATAGTCCGACCCGAACGAACCAGAACTACTAGATGTTGTAGTTGCGAAACATTACTCTTATCTTACTTTACCGAATATTTGGTTTACAAGATATTCCTTCGTGGATTTAGAGGTTATATTATAGAAAGTGTAATATTGTAACTATGATAAACAATTGTCTTCATAAAAGCGTTAAAAAAGGTTGCTCTTCGGACAAAAGGCTACGAAAATCTGTGACTTTAGTCTCTTATGTCTTGTACGCATTACGATAGTATTTTAGTTAGTTGCAAGTAATTTAGAAATATACGCGTCGGAACAGCAACATTTTAGTAGAGTAGGCTAGAAAAAAGTTTTAGTAGAGCCATAAAGTTTTGTTCATACTAGGACAGTATTTTAGTGAAGTAACAAGTAATTTAGTAACAAACGTGAACGAACAGCAATATTTTAGTAGAGTAGATTTGTAGCAGTTGTTCGCACTAGATTGTATTAAAGTAGAGTAGTAAGTGAACCATGTGCGAAACGTAACATTTTAGTGTAGGAGAAAAACGTTTTAGTCGAGCCATACGCATATGTGACATACGCAATGCAATCTCTAAAGCCTTGATCGCACTAGGATAGTATTTTAGTCGAGTAAGAAGTATCTAAACAAAGGATTTACTAATCTACTCTACTAAAATATTGCTATTCGGACACGTTTGTTACTAAATTACTTGCTACTGGACTAAAATACTATCCTGGTGTGTACAAAGCTTTAGAGACATAAATGACATTGCGTAAGGCACAGTCTAAAAATGGGACCAAGTATGCTCTTTTATTTGCTGCTTAAATTCAATTTCAAAACGTATTCTAATTTGTAATACCAACATGGCAACACTATACAACCTACACGATTCTACAAGGTCGATACGATTCAATGGTGGTCCATATGTTGAGCAACAAGCCTAATATAATGTAACCTTAAAGCCTCTAATCTAACTTCAGTATGGTATTGGCCCTTAATGGGATAATAATTGAAGATATATTTGGATACAAGAAGGAAGATGTGAAGTGAATTGATTAACACACCATTATTAAGTACTTCTCTTTTTGTTATACTGTGTTAGAAAGAGAGCTACTTAATCAGTAGTACCAAATGTATAGATGTTTAATCGGTTATTTAAACGGTTTTTGTTATTTTTTAGTTGCCAGTACTAACTTTACATTTATAAAACGTGAATTTAGAAAAATTGTATCTACGGTCATGCTTAACTATTTTTAACAGATTAGAAATATAATTTAACATCATTAACAAAGCCAAAACGTAACTTTTTAAAACCAAAAAGGCAAAGATACACAGCTTTCTGCCACTCGTAATATTTTTTACAAGCAATAACGACTACGGCAACAATACTCAGCTAATTTCATCTTTTGGGGTTCTTTGATTATTGTATTTATTGCTGAGGTTCTTTGTGAGCCAATATTTACGATATAGGAGTTTGTAAGGATCATTAATTTTAATGTTCTATACACAGAAATGCATCCAAGTTGTATATTTTATAGCTTTGCGATTCAAGGAAAACCCTATTTATTGCTGAACAGTGTAAGAAAATATATCGATTATTTTGTGCTAGGTGTCGCTCGTGACTCCGTCTGTACAGAACTAAAATAAACTTAGTAACCTACGTGTTCTTTCAGACTTTTCTACACCTTTAAAATAAATTACCACAATATGTTACACCGTTTTGGATATACATTCAAACAAACATCCATCGTAACTTACGCATTTAAAGGTTAAAAAAAGGTTAAAGGTTTCACCCACAATGGGCTCCATTTCCCGCAACTCCACGACTAGCGCGTATTTTGCGTGAATACACATATCTTTGAATTTCTTCGACGATATGTGCAGGCATCACGATGTTTTCCTTCACCTAACTTATGCATTTATAATATTAGTAAGATTTGGCCATAGAGACTGTCGTAATATCTGTCTTTTATAACCTATATACATTTTTATAACCTCAAAAAATATTTCATAGTTTTATTTTACGCTACGAAATATGAATGGAATTTATAACCGGTTGTAATAAATAAATATTTATACTAATACAAGTTTTATAAACCTGTTTTACGTTAGTTCAAGAATTAAAATCAAAACAAACAACAGACAAGTTACTAAGTTAAATTGAATATAGATTCACAAAGAAACTTTATTGCAAAAAATTTTGTAATACTTGTATTGAAAGTTAAAGTTAGCTTTTTTACACATCTACCTCAAGAGTAACTAAACTGATCTCATCGTGTAAAGTATTGTACGCACCCGGATAGTCTATTAGTCAAGTAGTAAGTAATTTAGTAACTAAACGTGTCCAAACAACAACATTTTAATAAAGTAGATTAGTTAACCCTTTGTTCAGATACTAATTGCTTGATACTCGACTAAAATACTATCCTAAACTGTCGTAACTAGGGAGACTATTGTGGGGCGATGCCATTAAAAATACATAAAACTAAAATAAATTATTATAATTAAATTGTTTGTTCATAGAAAGAGAAAAAACAATGTAGCTATAGGTACGAATCAATAAATAGTTCCGAAAATACCATAGTTTGTGACATTCGTTGACTTCCGCCCTACAAGTAATCAATGCTGCCCAACGTTAAATTCAACTGTAGTTACAACCCTGTTAATGAGTGGTATTTTTGTTTTTTTAATTAGCAAATAATGTTCCTCTATAAATAAACTTCGACAAAACAACTACGAAGACCACACGTAAGCAAACATGTCAATTTGGTCCACAAATATGGGTCAGTGGAATTCTGAGACTTCTTCAAATGAATGTTGTACAAATATTGATGTTTTCGCTTTCTATAAGTAAGTAGAAAGTGATAAATTATGCGTTTAGTTCTTGTACATATGAAGATTCATATTTCCTATCCTTTATGTGAAGGAAAACATCGTGATGTCTGCACATATCGGCAAAGATATTTAAAGGTTTGTATATTCACTCAAAATACGCGCTAGTCGTGGAGTTGCGGAGCCCAATATGGGTCGAACCTTACATTTTTACCTTCCTATCCAATTAAATGTTTTTTGACATTGCAAAACAAAACTAGTAAACAAGGATCTCTGGCCCGGTGTGGCGCTGCTGTCGCAGTAAAGCCATTTTCGCACAAGGTTAGTATTTTGGACAAGTACCATGTATCCATAAGAAGGATTTACTAATCTACTCTGCTAAAATGTTGCTGTTCGCACACGTTTAGTAACTAAATAATTTCTTACTCGACTAAAATACTATCCTGTTGCGTACAAGGTTTAAATTGCGTCAGAAAATAAAAATAGATGGATGTTTGTTTGAATGTAACTCCGAAACGGAGAAACGGATCTTGATAAAATTTGGTATAGATATACAATAGAACACAGTTTGGTAGAATATAGGCAAAGATATATTATACTGTAGATGGAACATTCGAAGCCTAAACGTGAGGCATTTTCTTTGACCTCCGCAGGGAAATTTCCCCTAGTGTTGACATTTACATTACATTTGCCGACATAAAAAGTCGACCGAATATAACCTTTTCTCTTATTTAAATTTTATTTCATAGTATTTACTAAAGTTTAAAATAATTAATCGAGACATTTTTAAAACGCTAATTAAAAAATTATAACAGCCATAAAACAAAAATTGTCAGTTTAAAATTGTTGGGATTTAAATTGTTTTAAATAAAATAACAATATTGAAAAACGATAATTAACGTTTTAATGATTTTTTTTAGTTTATTCTATTGTTTATTTTAAAAATTCAAAAAAACACACTTTTTCCCAATTTGGGAAATTTTTTCATGATACTGGCGAGATTTTTTTTTTAATAATTTCTTTCGCGACATGCATTTTAACGTCAAATTACTATGGAGCGCTCCCTCTATGTATAATATCTCTTTGAATATAGGCTACCAAGTATTCTTTATTCTGCGCTGACGGAGTCTCGAGCGATGGCATATACTCGTACGTTATCTATATTAGTCCGTGATTTGCGTATTTATATATTGTAACAGTAATACTCTTTGTACGAAATCCTAATTAATTTCAATTACAGAGTTCCGATAAAATCATAATATCGTTATTATGAAATAGTAGAGGTCAGTAGAACGACTTTCTTGATAAACGACTCGACTATTTGATTATCAATTGTCATTCATCAAATTAACTGGGCCAATAATATCTTTAAAGTCAAAGGTAAACGCATTTATCGAATTTGTTTTCGTTGCATTAAATCGATTTTGTTAAATTTTTAGGTTATGTTTAATTATTGCTTGTACGAGTACATGCCTGTAAGTCCACATAGTTGTTTCTAAGAGTCATTTAGTGTAGGTTTAGTATAAGAAATCTACACTAAGCAACTGTTAAATCATTAAATAACTTTTATAACAATCTTTGTCAAATAATGTTACTTCCTAAGATATATTATACTATAGATGAAACATTCGAAGCCTAAAATGAAGCATTTTCTTTGACCTCCGGTTGGTATAGGCTGGAAGAACACATAGGCTACTTAGTAGACAGTAGTTCGACCCATGATGGGCTCCATTTTCCTTCACGACTAGCGCGCATTTTGCGTAACTTCACATAGCTTTGAATTTCTTCGCCGATATGTGCAGACATCGAGATGTTTTCCTTCACCGTAGGGTCGCATAGGTTATTTTTTTAATACCGCAAACAAAGAAGGTCAAACCAACCAGTATCTTTTCTATTCCCAATTTTAATTTCATTTACTTGGATTATTTGCTAAATTTAGCACAATATAGTACTAAAAACACGTAAAACTATATTCCATGTTACCGTATAACAATACCTGTGATAGTTATCGATACGTTATCGCTTTTGCGTCATTCCACGCCGGTTGAAGTGGGAGATAAGCGAATTGTGTTTTGTTGCTATTTTTGATGCAAATAGGCTTGCTGTATTGATTCAGATATTAGAGCATAGAGCACACTTCGTACTTCGAATAGAATAAAATATTTATCTTCGGTTTTCACGATAAAATTTCAAATAGTTAAAGTATTCAAACTTATGTGAGACGTCTTTATAAACTATTAGATCTTAAAAACTACTAAATCGTTTTTTTAAAACGTAAATATGGGACCAAATGGCAGCTATTTGACATCGAACAAAAAAAGATTCACGTAAATCGGTTTAGAACTCGCTGCTCAATTTCCCGAACATACATAAAAAAACTCATTGACTTGATAACGTCATTCTGTTGGAAGTCGGTTAAAATTAAGCGGCTAAAAACTCACGTGTTGCTTCTGTGACGGTAGCGACTAGTTCGGAACCCTCGGAGGCTCTTCCTCAGGGATGAGTGGGACTTCTAACTAGTCGGTACCGTCACCGAAGCAACGCATGAGTTTTTAACCGCTTAATTTAATTTACAGTGACAATTCGAGAGATATATGTCATTTGTTCAACTTAGGGAAAGACTAACGGCCTAGTTTTCAAAAGCCATTCAAATATTTAAGAGCGTCTTACATGTTAAGTCCACGCTTAAACTCCAAATTCTACAGCGATCTCGGTTAATTTTGACACTTCATTGAGATTGAACGAAATGCACCTGTAATACTAAATAACGATAACAAAGAAAACCATAGAATCTTCGAGATGAAATAAGATTCCAGATTGCCTTACGCCGAAACAAAATCTCCGTTTATGGCGCGAACTCGGTCTAATGAGGCCGTAGGGTAAGTGATGCTTAAACTTGAGTGGCATTTGAACATTCGCAAGTTAGAAAGCCAATAATATTTCTTTCTTAGTGATAGTCTGGAATCTTATTTAATCTCGAAAATTCTATGGTTTTCTTTGTTCTCGTTTTAGTATTTTAGGTGTATTTTGTTTAATATCTACCTAATATTAAGTACATAGAGATGTTTCTGTCTTTAAAATAAAATGATGAAAACCAGAAAAATCAAAACACCGTTATAAATGAACTCATTCTATTTCAAAATTTACAACACGAAGTATTGGATCACAAAATAATGAAAGAGCCCAATAAATTACATGTTCCGAAAGTACATAACGTTTTTAAATCGGAAAGAAAGTCCGAAGTACAGGCCTCATTCAGCGACCGAACGAAATTACCATAACCTGCTCTTACGAGGAATCGGTACGTAACTTTACATGCAAAAATAAACCCTAACACAATTGAATTGAGTCTAAAATTGTGCAAAAATATAACTGTCGCCAGAGACAAATTGTGGCCACAAACAAACAAGTTCCGATTTTTTTTTAACAATTTACCGGTACTGATGATCAATCGTTATAAAAAAGATTTAGTCACGACCGATATTTTGGCTCGATTGAAAATCGATATTGAACGACAGTAGCGTTTAAATCGAAATTAGATTCGGCGTGGGAAATATTATTGTTTTGATGGTTTTATTAGGTTTAAATGAGAGTTAAAAACCACCTATAAAGTTAAATCATTCTTCATGAAGTCTACCTCTAGTTGGTCTCTAATATTTTAGAATCGTGATCGTCATAAGGTGCGTCTGTATAATAAACTATGAGCGAAATAAAATATGTAGAAAAAAAGCAGACTGAAAATTAGTATAATAATATATTCTTATTTTATTTAAAAAAAGAATCAATTATATTTCATGGCTACATTAAATATTTAACCTCCAAAAAACAATACATCTAGATAACTTGCCAATACCTTACATCGAAGACAATAAAAAAAGGCAAAGGTTGTGACATATGCCAGAATAAGATATTTTAAATACAGTAGGACTTACTGATTTCAACACTACCCTTAAAAGTAACTGAACAAACTTGTTTTATTTTAAAACATCAGACCATTACCAAAATAAGTAACTATAAAACAATTAAATGACGAATCAAGGGATGTACCCAAAAAAGTCACCGCGCATTTTTAATCAAACAATTTAAATTCATCGCGTCGAAATTACTTTTTTTTTTCAGCCAGTACCATAATTATAATTTTCCGCCATTTTGAATCATTTTTTGTGATGTTCGAATGTTAAAACAATCATTTAACATGACATAAAATGTCATCGAAGCTGTCATTTTAATTCTTATAAGAGCAAAACCGGTAAGTTAAACACAGTTAAATATGCAAAACCGTATTATATGTTCGATTTATTTCCAAACCTTCACAACAGTTACTTAGTTAATAATCTGATTACAAGATTATTATAATTATGTGCGCAAGATTTCACTTTATCCCAATTGCACAATACTTTATTTAAATTATACTTTACTTGTATTACATTTCTAAATCGTAAATAACCTCGGTTTGATCGTTACATTCAAGATTTAACTAACATAATGCTCTATATACTTTATTACATGAAAAAAACATATTAAAACATAAAATCAGACAAATGAAACTCGACTTGAGTTTCTTGACACTTTAATGAAAATTTAAATTGAAGATCACACAGATTAGATATCCGATAAACAATTTTCCCGCCATTTTCAACATAATATTACGGCCATTTTATAAGGCTGATCGACGGCCATTCGAGGTCTAAGCATGGGTTACACCAAAACCGGTTTAAACGTATGCACAATTTAATGAATCAGTAAGCCTATTACACGGAGAGCGACAAAAATATCCCACCTGTTAGGGTTGCTACTATATTACGATACCGGTTTTAGGTTTTCTTGCCAGGTATAAAAACCATAGAGTATTTTTTTACCTATAATTTTATTGTCTATTAGACATTCTGGTTTTTAAATGAGTTTTTTCATAAAAGAACTCTGCAAAACACTCAAGAAGAAAGCGATGTCTGCAATAACATTTAATAAATCTAAAAAATAGTCGCGTTAATTGTAATTGCTGTTATCTAATTTACTATCACACAAATAGCATGAAAATTCTTCGAATAAAATGCCACTAAAATGTCAACTATTTCCTTGACATTGACGTTCTACCGGTTTTCCTGGCAACCCTGGATCCGTCTATTCACCTCAGCCGTTATAGATAAAATATAAATGTTGCTTCTCGCTAAATATTGCGAGATAAGAAACCAGTTCAGGTGTACTCTAGTTTGCGTTATGACACGATTGGTTAAGCATTCAAGTTGAAAACAGTAGCTAGGTATAAGTAAAGTTGTTTATCAAAACGCTTAGGAAACACATAATGAGCTTTGAATAAAGACAGATTCTCTTAAAATTAGAGAAAGACTGAAGAAAAAATGCATATATTGTGGGAAAGCAGATCATCATCATTCTTCCCTTGAGCCTATTGAAGTTCGGCACAGTATTTATAGGTCTACAAGCACATTATGGCACTCGGAAAATATGTGAACTAACAATGTCATCTTGACAGCGTCATATTTTAACCAATCAGGGAGAGGCAGCTGAGGGATTTCGAAAGAAGTTAGGAATGTTTTACCCAAGGAATTTGCATACTACATAGGAATGCGCGCTACATACTAAGAAAACGGTCCGAGCAGGACACCAAAAACTGAAGCACGTTGTCCCGTTCTAATAGTGTAACCACAATTTTAATAAAATCGTGGACATTGACAAAACACTAAAGTCCATGACCCTTAAATTTCGTACTTGGTTTAGAGATGAAAACCTCTACTATGGTAGAAATGTTTATTTGTGTCTATCAAAGCTTTGAAATTTTCATAGGCCTATTCTGATGAGGAAGTAATTAAACATCATATTTATGTTGAATTCTTTTTAATATTGAATGGTCACAAAATACAAAGTCAAATCGCAACAAACAATTTATTACAGGTTGATAGACTATAAATGCTCTGAGTAGTTAAAGTTTTAGAACTTGAAAACATTATCGTCTTTAATTTCAAATAATATTTATAATTATCTTAAATTTACAAATGTCTCTGTAATCGATTTAATTTAGATTCAACCTTACCGAAGCTCTTCTTGTAATAAAGTCAGTAGTACTAATGTTCTTAAAGCACACCTTGGTAAAGCTAAAAACAAAAAATATGCATAGGTAAATTCATTCGATAAACAATTTGTACGAAAATTCTTCATTTACCGTAGTCTAGTGGTCACTCTACTTGCTTATCATAACAAAGTTGTTAGGCTTGAAAACAAACCACTACAAGCTTATTTTCTTTTCTCTTTTGTATTGAACAGTCACTATTTATCTATTATATCATAAAATATATAAAAAAGTATTTAAAAGTATTAATACGAGTCAGAAAATGAAAAAATATATGACGACAATAAAAACCAAATAGGCCGCTTACCTGTGGAATGAAAAGCCACACTGAGGGAAGGATTAATTTCTACATCCACGAACAGATCACTTTAACACCATACTCAGCGAAAATGTAGTGAAATTAGTTTTATTTTAACAATTATATATCTGACATAATTGGCAACTGACATATCAACCATCATAATTGACAGTTGACTTTTGTAGTAAGGCAGTTCAACAACATATTTGGTACCCGTAAACTTGGTAATATTTTATCATTATTTAGGTAGTTTGTAATAGTGTTTTTAAATAGTTTTCAGTGTTTTTAAATTATATACATGTATACGAACAATAAGAATATGTACTTCTCTAATTCTGTAAGCAATTTTAAAACCACTTAATACGACTTTTTTTGTCAGACCCAATTATTGGAAGAATATTTGATTTTGTAACAAATATTGGACACTGTTTCTTTGATATTAAATACTTTTTTACGACAAACTTCCTTTTAATATTAAAAGTGATCCATTTCGTGGTCATAAATTTGTTTACTGATTATGATACGTAAATCTAAACAGACTATAACAGAAGGACGCATATAACGAAAACATGTGTTAAAGGATCTGTAATTTTAGTGTAAAAAAATATTTTGGAAATTGGGAAAATTGTAAACGATGCTGACAACACTAGAAAGGGACAACGTGCTTCAGTTTTTGTGTTACTGCTCGGACCGTTTTCTTAGTATGCAGTGCGCAGTCCACTATAACGTCCTTGGTTTTACCTATTGTTATCGCTAAAACTTCGTAGGCGCCTCCCTGTCAATGTCAAAAAAGTGCTAAAATATCCTTGTAGAACTATACTACTCCTCTAAACTTTCCAATCAGCTGTCACATCAGAATTCACCTTTGTTTCAAAGAGAATGTGCGTAAAAAAATACCCTTTTTGGTAGAAAATTTACTGATCAATGTAAAATTATACGCCCGTATAACATACGATATAGGAATATAACCATGCACCAATAGTTAACCTTTGGTGATAAACAAAATAAGATCATCTAATACTTTTGGTGGGTTCCGTATATTTTATATATTAAATACTAATAAAAGTTACTTTTTAGTAAATTCTGTTTAATTAATCAAAACGTTTTACTATACACAGTCTGTTTGTAAACGGCATGGAGTGGAGTTTTTAGTATTTTGCAATAAGAAGTTGCTAAGTGAACAACGACTTTAGTAAGATTTTTCTTTTGTTAATCTGATATTAAGATGATGTTCCTATAAATAAAACTCATGTTTATCGTTTTCTTTTATGTAAAAAAAGCTGAGTTAGAACTCGTGTTGTAGTTCGAGCCATGATGAGCTCCATTTTCCGCACCTCCACGACTAGCGTGTATTTTGCGAGACTTCACACATATCTTTAAATTTCTTCGCCGACATGTGCAGGTTGCGTCACGATGTTAGAACTGTTATGAATATTTTTTTGACAAATGAATATTAATATTGTTAGGGATCCCAAAAGTGGGTGTAACTGCGCATCATGATTGCAAAACATGTGTTGGATGTCAACGTGATGCACTGCTCTTATCGTTTATTTCAACACAGTCTAAGTATTGATAACAACTGTTTACGTGTTCTCATGCGTTATATAATGTTTTGTCTATTAATAAATTGTTATTACATCTGTGGACGCGTAAGCGGGAAAATATGACATTAACCGTTAAATTCAAAATCGTTTGTCTTCTAAAGCAATCTCTTACCGCTTTATTCCGAAACGAGAATCAGCGTTATTACTGTTGTACTTTCTACGTTTGGTACATTTATAAAAATTATTCCAAAATACAGAACATCCTTGTTCCTGGTACTTCTTATGATACATAATTTTGTCCAAAGAGACCCCTGGTCTAACTTATTTACAATAGTTCCAGTGTCCTCCAGTCGACGACTTATTGGTCCTCGTTTATCGCAGTACTTTATACATTTTTTCGGAATCAGGGAATTAGTGCACAAATGTAGCGTACACAGCTCATATATTAAAAAAATTATTGCCTAAATTAGGTTTTACTACGTTTATGAAAACAGAAAGTTACAGAAAACAAAAAAATACTGTTTTATAATCTGATATACGCAATATAAGATGCAATTTAACAGTTATTTCTAATGAAACATTATACATTTCGGCAATGTCACTCCAAAAAGTAATAGAACGGAACGTTAAAAAACTGTCAGACAGCTGATGACATCGTGGGACAGTGGTTGCCAACCTTGAAATATAATACAATGAAATACTTAGCAAACAGGGGAGCTAAACAATTGGTACATTATCCAAGACGATAAAAAATTAAAGGTGTGAAGGGTGACGCCCTTGAAATTATAAAGGGTGGCCGTGTGATGCAAATCATATAATAAGGGAAGCCCTAAATCATTGCATAATCGTCCGTAAAGGAACACCAAATTAGGTGGATAATTTTAAAGTGTCAGGTTATAATTAGATAACAATGACTTCTACTAATCATTAGTAAAATTATTAGCCCTATTAATACGTCAAATGTTACTCGAACAAATTGAATAACATACAATCAGTGGGCTTACCCAAGATGCTTTTCAATCGGCGATGTCGCTGATGGAATAGACAAAAATGTATGAAACTGACATTGACGCTCGATATTATCTCACACGTGATAAACGCCTGATTTTATCGAATTTCTCGATTCCATCAGCGAAATCGCCGATCGAAAACCATGTCGGGCAAGCCCACTGAACAGACTAGCATTTGTCAACAAAGAAAAAGGGCTAAGGCAAAGAAATAGAATAGTAATTTCGAAATAAAAAACAATTAAAAAATAACTAAGTCCAAATTACTGTCGCCATAAAAAACTGCGTAAGAATAAAAATCGAAAACATTTTAAAATAGCATGTGTCTATGGTGTTCTTTTCCGGTCATCATGGAATTGTCTATGCTACAGTCGTATTCTATTATCCATTAAGTTTAATGATTTGTTGATAACCTCAACATTATCCATACAAATGCAAATACGGTAATAAAGTTTTATCTCCAAGGTGAATTCAATGACGTCCCGCCTTGTTGAGTAATTGCTCAGCTGTTTGTATGGAGAGATTACTTATTTACGTAACTTTATACTTTCCGAAATAACAATAAAAATAAATTAAATACTCAAGCCCGTAATCCTAGTCTAGACATATAAGCGTCTTTTGAACAGTGATAAAATGTAATTGATTTTAACTTTAAATTAAATAATTGAACAAATTATTGTAAACAAGAAAACAATCGCATATTTACGAGTACTGTATTTAGTTACTAATTGAAGTGTGTTTTTTACTTCTTGGTAATTAAAATAAATACACCAAATATATGTGTATTTCTTTATTTCTAAACATAGTGTGCTTAATTTGTTTCTATATTACACTTTATTCAAAAGAATCACAATAAAAATGACTTTCGTTTCCTCTTCCGTTATCTATGCCGCACAGATTATAAAAACTTATGCAACTGAAAGTCAAGGTTACAACAGTTATGCAAACCGGTTATCGATATGCTAATAGCGTATTAGCAATTTGCAAATGTGCATTCGATTACCATAAACAAAACGCATAACTTTGGCGCGATACGCGCCGTTTTTCTGGTGTTTTTTTTACCGACTTCCAACAGAAGGAGGTTATCAAGTCAATGAGTTTTTTTTAATTTCAATTTTTAAAGGCAAAGGTATTATGATTTTGAGGTTTTTATATTTATTTAAATGCGTAATGTAGTGAATTAAAAAGGGCAGGAAGATGTTTTTAAAAGGAAATATGGATATCAAGTCTCAATTAAATTATGTACAGAAGTGAGTGGCAATCGATTACATCAAGTTTTGAATATTGGATATCTAGTGATTATCAAATATCATTTTTAATCAATGTAATAGAATAATCTGTCATGACAGTCTGATTATGTCAGCACTGACAGCGGATTGCTGCCACTAGACCATTTTTTTTAGATCACGTACGCATTCTTGTCCTTGACAAATAGAGATTATTGTTACTATACTATGTGACTTTGTTTTTTTTTGTTTTTAAATATTCTTTATTATTAACGTGGAAAAGCAAAAGAGAAAATTAGTTATACGGTTAACCTCAAAAAAATTATCGATCGTAAAAAGATCCTCTATTCACAAGTCATAGACAACAATAGCGCCATGATCGAAAGTATGGTGACGTCATCTTCAAAAATTCCAACGCACCACTGTCATATAAAAATTTGACAGTCACCTATTTAATATTCTAGTCAAAAACACACGTGAAATCGTCGCATGCTAGTACATACACCTTTGATATCAAAGAAACGGACTAGGAAAAGAAGCCCACATTTATAGGCTACTACCGAATAGATCCGGCCACTTTTTCCGGTAGGATCACTCTTGTGCACATTTAACTTATAAAAATTGATTTTTCTAAAAAAATTACACACATAATCTTGTTGGTCGTTTTATTTGAGACTAGCCCGTATAGATCCTGTCACTTAATAGTCAAAGTCACCGATACTAGTAACTAGAAGTAACTGGATACAAATTCCTTCATAATGTACGGCTCTCGGTCCTAATTTGAAAGTAAAATAAGCCACGGATCCACGCAGCGAATAAATAAATACACCATAAAAGAAAAACTAAAAAAAGAACAACTTATTACTATTACCTCCACGTTAAATAACCTAAAATTGACGATAAACAATTTCTATTTTAAAAAGACTTAAATAAAAACATTTGTTGAAATAACCTATTCGTCTATAAAGTCCTAAAGGGAGTAATGACACTCCCGCCATAAGTTTGCACAGACAAAAAAATAAGTCGTGTAATCTTCAACAGATTATAGCGTATGAAATTGCGAACCAACCTTGTACCTAATGACAGCTAGGCGTTATCGTATGCCTAGAGATTAAAGCACACGATAATTACATACATGTAATACGATATAACAAAAAATATTTACACGAAACACAAACTTATACAAAATCTAGTAATATTCAATAAACACGGTGTACCTATGCGTCTTCATACTTGCATAAATTATTGCGTAAAAATAGTTAGTGCTATATAAACTTGACCTCTTTTATTTAATTTCGATAATTTGAAATTGTAATTAACAGTGTAGTGCGAACGAATAAATCGCATTTTTTTAATTAACAATACAATATGACAAAGCAATTTATTATTAAGTTACAAGGAAAAATATTTTTTTAATAATAAAACGGCCACTATAATTTTGCTTATTTTTTTTAATTACTCATGTTAGCCATTTTACCTATTTTAATATAATCTACGTTCTAAAAGGTTATTTAGTCTGTGCTACTAGTCTATGGCAAGGATGTAAGGTTGAAATATCTACGAAAAGGCTTAATTTAGTTTTTTTTTGTACAAAATAGCTTTATAAAAAGTCATAGTTTACTAACTTTATCACGTAGGTATATTAAGATATTAATTGCTGGTTTAGCTAAATTATTTCAAAAGAGAGAGTCAACGCAAGAAAGTACCTAAGACCTTTGACCCAAGGACCTTTGAAAGATTTTCGTTCGTAAGAAACTTTCATTTATGTCGAGAAATATATCTCGGTTTAAATGCGCTGTAGACTTATGAATATTTAGTTTGCTCTCAGTTTTCCAACTCGAATGCATCTTGTCGTGTCTAAAATAAATTCCTTACCGCACCGCGTAGCTATTTTTAAGTTTTCGCAACATACCCGCTCAGACACAAAACAAAAAAGTAGACATAGCATAATATCTTATTAATAGATATCTCACGCCGACACAGAATGCAGCAGGCTCTACCAAAAATAATCCTTTGCCACTTTAATAAAAAAAAAAGT
>QDHC01000737.1:732618-756733 GCA_013186455.1 Papilio dardanus tibullus | reverse complement strand
AATGTCGGGTCTAAAGACGGTGAATCCCTACTACTTATGTCTTAAGTTGATTGATGTCATATTGTTTAAAAACGAAATACTATCTTGATAAGAGAATTAAAACAGTAATTAGTAAAGTCCTCCTCTATAGATTAAAGGTAGGTAACGCATCTGCATTTGCAGAATCAGCGTTGTTACTGTTGTACTCTCTAAGTTTGATACTGGTACAATCATAAAATTTATTCCAAAATACAGAACATCCTTGTTCCTTGTACTTCTTATGATACATAATTTAGTCCAATAAGAACACTGGTCTATCTTATTTAGTTCAGAGTGTCCCCCAGTATCGTATAATGGACAACTTATTGGTGCGTGTTTATCGTAGTACTTTATAATTTTTTTTCGGAATAAGGGGATAAAAGTCTTGTATTTCCTAGTTATGGTTTAAACAAATATTTTCTCTTATAATCGTTAGTCGGTGAACTGACATTAATTCTTAAGATTGTAAATCCTCGAAGAGAGACGTCAGTCACACGCGTTGAATACAAATTATGTATGGAGTTGGCTTCTCACGCTGAACAGAATTTACATGCGATTGAAATTATACATAGACATTAGGATTAACTTGTATAATATTACCAAGTCGGTTCCAAAGTTCTGTCACTGGCACATAATTTTTAAAATTCGAACATGATTTTTATGAAAATATGATTGCATTCTTTTTTTGAATATTTGACTATTATTTTAAAACAAAAAACAATCATTTGCCGCGCTTTTACGATAGAGCGGACGTTAATAGAAAAATGAATAATAATCAATATACGATAGCGAGAGACCAAGGGTACGCGATATTTGTCTCCCTTATAGAAGTTTCTCTCTATTCAGTTTCTCGCTTATGGATGGCAGCTCTTCGGGATCACAGAATGACTCTCGGTTAAAGAGGTTTATCGCTTACCCGCTTATTAAAAGTTCTCTATGATTTTATTATCTGTTTTTTTTAAAATATGTAAACACAATTATCTGGCAACCGAGATGTTTGCACATAAAATATAAAAAAATCAGGAAGTTTTACAATGTTTACGAATCGGTTATACAAAAATATATTCTATCTTATAGGAAATAAAGTTGATTTTTCATAAGATCAAAACACCCTTCACTATCCCACAAAGAATCAATCGAACAAGTTTTTTCAAAGTTTTCTGATAAGTCAATATAAAAAATGACTACATTAAGAAAAAACACGATCATCAGTTCTTGTATTAAAACCACAGCAGATTGAAAAGCAATGAACTAGACAAATAATTATACAGTCAAACCTGGATAAGCGATAAACCTAAACCTCTATAAAGCCTTGTTCGCACCAGGATAGTATTTTAGTAGAGTAGCAAGTAGCATTTATTCGAACAAAGGATTTACTACTGTTCGGACTCGTTTAAGCCTAAACCTACGCACTAGGATAGTAATTTAGTAACTAAACTTGTCCGAACAGCAACATTTTAGTAGAGTAGATTAGTAAACTCTTTCTTCCGATCATTGCTACTTGCTACTCGACTAAAATGCTATCCTAGTGCATTCGAGGCTTTAGATATTACTAAAGGCAATTAAAAAAGTTTTCTACAATTTTTACTATGCAGCATTAAGAAAAGTGTAACGATTTAAAATATTTCTCGAAGCATAAATCTTCAAATTGTTGTTAACTCTACTTATTTTAAGTCATAATATCAAACCTGTCAATCACCTAGATCTAGTAACCTTTATATCCTAACTTTACGTAAACATAAATCCTTCACTAGTTGACAAACTATTAGCATTAGAGACCTGTGTTTCGCGTGGGAACCTTATCTGACGCCGGAATATTCCAAGCATCCGATAGGTATAGCGAAACTATGTTGTTTGCCGAACTTCGGTATGTTTTTCTAGAACCAAGCGGTTTAAGAATCGATTTTAAACCTTGTCTCTTATTTCGAAAAAATGTATAAACTACTGCGACAAACGAGGACCGAAAAGTCGTCGATTATACGATACTGGAGGACACTCGGAACTAAATAAGATAGACCAGGGGTTTCATTGGAACAAATTATGTGTCATAAGAAGTAGGAACAAGGATGTTCTGTATTTTGGAATACATTTTATGAATGTACTAGTACATATAGTAAACATAGAACGTTCAACAATAATAACGCTGATTCTCGTTTCGGAATAAAGCCGTGTATGACTTTTAGCTAATAAAAGAAAAGAATTAGAAATGCCATTCATAAGACAGGGGGCTTCCCAAAGTACTTTTTGAATGGCGATATCGCCGATGGAACGCACAGAATTGTATGGAACTGACAAAGTCATTCGATAATGATTGTCACGTGTGAAATATCAAATGTCATTGTCATACATTTTTGACGCTCACGTACCTGTTATAATCATAACACAAAAATTCCCAAAATAATTTTATCTTTTCAAAAGAAAATTCCCAAAATAAAAAATCACAATTAACATAAATTAAATATCTTCTGTTGATACTTTCTAATCTTTCGCCATGTAAAATGCTTTACTAAAATCATCTGTCCCTGCCCACATGTGGCCTGTTAATTAAATGTGACCATAATATTATCCACAGCAAACCAATTCAAGCGCATGGGAATAAAGTTATGATAATTTTAATGGTCTATGAATTTATTCTAATCCCTCCTCAAACGACACCAATCTGTCTCTGATTGGCGACGAGTCTTAAGGGATATATTTTACGTCGATAGTGAAGTTAATAAAATTAAAAATATACGAGTTTCAATTAAATAAAAAAATATATAGGACGTGTGATTCTCCTATGAGCTATGACTTTCAGGACTGTATTAAGTAAAAACTCATAAGAACCACTTAAGAAGACCAATTGAGTAAAAAAACAACTCTGTATAAAATAAAGAAAAAAAATCAGCAATATTTTTTTAATTAAATATAATGTTATAATCTAAACAGACCACTTTTTTGCTAATAATATCCACGTAAATATACAACATATACAAGAATACAAAAATAATTGGCAACATTGTACAAAAATACATTTACGATAACGTCGACCACGTCGGTACTCCGGACATATCTTGTGTGTCCCTTAATGAGATGAACACGATTAATGTCAATTAAAATACACTAAGCGGACATTAAACTACAATAAATGAATATTCAAATAAGACGAATCAAATTGATCTTTCTTGTTTAGTTAAAGTGTTTTTAATAAAACTTTTAATTTATGGTTTATTTTGAAATCGTAATGTTCTTTAAAATCAGTTATTTACGTGTTCTTGAATTTAAATACAGTCAAACCTGGAGAAGCGATTCATTCTATGGTCCAGACGAGCGAGAAACCTCTATAAAGCTTTATTCGCACCAGGATAGTATTTTAGTCGAGTAGCAAGTAGCAAGTATTCGAACAAAGGATATACTAATCTACTCTATTAAAATGTTACTGTTCGGACACGTTTAGTTACTAAATTACTACCCTAGTGCGTAGGTTTAGGCTTAAAAGAGTCCGAACAAGTAGTTAATCCTTTGTTCGGATAAATGCTACTTGCTACTCGACTAAAATACTAGCCTGGTGCGAACAAGGCTTAAGTGATAGTCATATCGCGGTCCCTTGGACTCTCGCTTATCCAGGTTCTACTGTAATTTGAACTTTTAATTCTAATTTAAAATAAATGTATATTAAAATGTGCATTCCCTTTTAATAGTTAATACATGTTTAGATAAATAAATTAACAATTCTATGGAAAAGAATTAATTACTAATCAAGGTAATAAATTGTACTAAAAACCGCAGTTTTTGGATAAAATTAATTCATTTGCTTTTAATGGAAAATAATGGATAAGAAAGGCATTGCTTTTGTAAGTTATTTTGATAAATAAAATGTTTTATCAATTCATAAGTTATGTTACCGTGGGCCTCTAGAGAAATACATATTGCTATCTCAGTTTTTACAAAGTAAATGAGTGGGATAAATACGTTCTTGTAGTTATTTCGCCATTGGTAACGCAAAGTAACTACTTCTATAGCTGCTTGAAGGAACAATAGTTCAAATCTTCATCATATTTAGTTCACTATACGTCCCCACCGAAGGGTTTAATTGGATCTTGTTGCCAAATGTATACATACCACGTTTCACGTTATTTTATTGTAGTAGTGTAGTATGTGTTTAAAAAAAGTCCTGAGTTCGAATCCCGCCATGTACCAATGTGTTTTTCCATTTTCGATTTTCATATGAACATATTTACCGACGCTCTTAGGTGAAGGAAAACATCGTGATGCACATATCGGCGAAGAAATTAAAAAAAATGTGGCATGTAAAATACGCGCTAGTCGTAAAGTTGCGGAAAATGGAGCCCATCATGGGTCGAAACCTTTAACCTTTTTAAGTTTTGGCGGCAACTCTATTTTTTGACATTTCTATTTGGCGGTCGACTAAGTATATAGAGTTATAAGAAGCGTCTTCGTTATTTTGTAATCATTCATTCCAAGCCGCAATAAAAAACCATGCTTTTAAAGGTTAAGGGTCTATGTTAGGGGAGACTAGACTAGGTCACTCTCGCTGCGACAGTGCGTTGATTGACAGTCCAAATTTATTAGATTTTGTTCTATTTATTTTGAAATTATTTAATATTAATAATGCTGTTCTAATTGAAGTGAATAACAATTTCTTTGTTCATTTTCCATAAATAATGCATTAACAATTACAATCGATAACAAACCATTGTTATCGGCACAGAATAGAAACGTATGGGGTCGGAGTTATCACCAGATGACACTATCAGAGAAGTCAGACGATTTTGTACCATCACTATGACAGTTTGAAATGAACACTATTCTTGTTAATTAAGGTTGATTTTAGTTTGAATTTATAAGGGTCAGCGTCCGTGCTATCTGCTGACCTCCTCAACCCTAGTGGAACGGCACCCTTATCAGTACGAATGAGGACAAAGATCTCATATCTCTTCTCCGACAGTAAATAACGCCAGCAGTATTAATTAACAGTTAATATAAAGTGTCGGCTTTGATTTAACTACATAATAAATTAAACGATTATAGTTAATCATCTTAGGTAGGTCATATGAACATTTTATTAAAGTACTCGAAGAAAATGATAAAGTTATTTAGTTTATATTCTAAGGAGGATATGAAAATTATTAGTCTATAGAAAAGTAAACAAGCGGCGAATTGACTAATGTTGATTATTTAAACTGTGAAGCCAAGTGCTCACCGCAAAAGAGTAATGAACGGGAGATGGTGAACTGAGCGGCCTCAAATGAACTTGCGTCAACAAAGAGAGCTAAGCGAGCCCAACGGCATAACGCAGCTGTCTTATTTGACACAGCTCCCTAGAACATTTCTGCTCTTTTTGACACATCTCATTTCTCTTTGTCGGTGGGGACACAAGTATGCAGTTTCGTATTAAAGTGGAAAATGGGTCCAGCTCTCGCTCAGCTCTTTACTCTTTTGCGGTGGACGGTGGACGCGGTGGACCTTTATGGATATCCAGAGAGCAACAGAGGAACCGCAAATATGCAACTACAAGGATACATAAATCTGCAATTATTTTTCTATGCGACTTATGCAGGGTCCAAGACGTTACGCTTTTTTCTTGAAGTCATATCTATTTGGAATTATTCCTGAAGATATATTCATCAACACGTCTGTGCTGTGCTTATACAATAACTTGAATACTACGCACTAATCCAGATTTAAAAATAATTCGCTTGACTGAATATATTTTTTTAAGTAGCATGTCATGATCCGCCGATAGGGGGCGTGCGATTTCAATTCTTCTATTCCGATACTAACGAAGCGCAACCATTGTTTGCGAAGATAATGAAGGGTTCTGTACAAAAAGGAGCAAATAAACCACAGAGTAAATAAAGAACCGAAGACCGGTTCCCTCGGACCTGAATGTTATAATCAAGAGGCAGTAATTTTCGATACAGATGCAAAAAAGCAACGCAATTCCAGCAAAGTAATTAAATCTACATCATTATGTGAAATGTGGTCCTTTTATGTTACATTTGGATATATATTTTTTATTTTTTTATTGACCCAAAAACATGTATCCATAAATGCTATGGCTGTACATCCAGGAGGCAGCGCCTTCCCCTTAATGAAATGCATTTGAGTTTAATAAGCAAGAAGTGAGATGGCGATTTTTTCCAACAATTAATGATAGAAGAGAAGATAGTGAAAGGTATCGAAGTAAGAGAAGCTGAAGAAAGCTATGTTATCCCCGAGTAAGATAGGCTATGATTTTTAATTCCACACGGACGAAGTCGCGAACAACAGCTTAGCAATATATTTGTATGATAATGTATCTCTCCAGAAGCTGTTTAATTAAATTTACGATACGAAAATCCAGCTGCGAAAATAATCAATATATATTACTTTGTTTTCGCTGAAGAAAATACATTTCGTCGAATTGTTATTGTTTTAATTAACACAAACACGATGAATTTATTGTTGAGATATTTTTAGTTCAAGAACAATGGAGTTTTATTAAACTTTGGTATTTTACTTTTTATTTGTATATTAAAAAATATTTCTATGAACATCGGTCTACAAATTGAGGTGCCAGGTATAGATTGCTTGATTTTATTTGGATTTGGACCCTTGTGTGTGCTTCTGCTTTAAACAAAAGCTTACATCGACTCTCAAAGCCTTAAGAAGCCTTACATCAAATAAAATTAACATATTTATTAATTGGGTATAGAATACAATTACTTATTTAAGTCAATGTTAAGTTAATTATTCAATTTCTTGTGTCTCCAGTATCAGTATTTAGCTTGGAATTCAAACATACAAAGCTTAAATCACTATAAAACGCATACCGAATAATAAATATGCCCCAAATTAATGTAAATAGAAGATTTTTATGTGAAACTTCAAACCTGTTTCCTTAGAAGGCAATCTTTTTGTGGATCCTACATTAATTAGTTGTTCAGTAATGAAAGATTCGAGATCTTAAAGGTATTTTGTCGTTTCGAATTCTCTTTCCTTGTTTTTGGTCGTACAAAAAGACTACAAATTTTATTACAACCTTTAGACTTTTAAATGGACCGAATTCAGGCTAAATAGTTTAGTTTACGAGCTCAAATGACTCCGACGTTTATTGAATGTTAATTGACTTCATTCGAATAGTTTTTGTACGTGCAATTTGTATGGTAAAGCTTTAACATTTTAACATCTTCGTATAGGATTATCTCACGATATAGAAGTACAGGAAATAACGTAATTTGATAAAGAGCGTATTATTATCAATAATATCTCACTCGTACAAACAACAAATCCTAAAAATACCTAGATGCAGTAACTTCATTTTACAATACCACAAGTCAAGCCCTTAACCCAGAGAGGCAGAGAGCACGTAATGTTATTGGGATCGGTTTTGGTAGTTCGACCCATGATGAGCTCCATTTCCCGCAACTCCACGACTAGCGTGTATTTTGGTGGTCTCTTAATCTGTCATAGATTATCATATGTAGTTCTTTCTCTAGATTCATAAAGACGTTTGGTCTTCTTTCTACTACTGTTTATTGGACTAGAAGAATCCGCTGTGGTGTGTCTTCTAAAACTATAATCTACTAGGATGTTTACTAGATACTCACGTGTCAGCAAGATGATGTAGACAGCCGTGCCTGGCATGGTGAGGGCGCGGAGCTGGCAGGTCGCTGTAGCATCCACCACCGCGACGAGCCCTGCACATGTACGCGGTGCCAACGCACTGCGCCGTATTACAATAGCACCGTACACCCTCTACATCGCCCAACATTGTATCTGTAAACAAATAAAATAGGTTAGAAATCTCCAATACAAAATGTGTTTCATGTGGGGATTTGTCCATTAGTTATTATTTTCTAGTGAATCCCATCATCATTATTAAACTATCATATAGACGGTTTTATCTTACTGACTATGGACATAAGATAGTCCAAGTTTCGTTATAGTAATAAAACATGTCATTTCAATTACTTTATCTTCGGTGCCCAAGTGAAATCTCGCTCTACTGAAACTAGTTGGAATCAACAACATAAAACACTGAGCAATAAAGGAACACGGGAATAAAAGCAAACCGTTTTACAATTACGAATAGGAACGTTTAACGACGTTGCAAACCCGCGAGATTTACTTACCGCAGTTAAACGGATGCATAAAATTTATTGTCTCTGCCGTACTTCGTAGGAAATTGTCATTGCAAGCCGGCGCCCGACGGCGCAGTAAAGTTTGATAGCGCTCAAAACGCCACGTGTTTAGACCTAGAACGCTTATAAACTTAAGTACACCTAGGCCGTAAACGCCCACGAGTCAGCCCAATACGAATTAAACCCGATCGCACGCACAATAACATCCTGTACTGGAAACAAACGGCTGGCAACGAGTAATTGCCTACTAGAAACACAAGCTGGAATATTTCGACCTAGTAACTGTATCTATATGTATTTAACTAACTAACTAGAATGACACCATGACCCGAAGTCGGCCTTGACCTCCGACGAGAAATCTGGACAGTTAAAAAACTGCATGATCGTTATCTACCCCAATTAAGACTTATTATTTTTGGAGCGTCTTTAAGTAGAGTCATACTATCATAATATCAAAAGAAATGTTAAAACTAGAAGTAGAAACAATTTTATAGCAATATTTTGAATAAGAACTCGAAGTGACCTATCGAGAAGGCGATGAACCGGCAAAAATAATATACAGCTGGCCGAAGCTTCTCGTATGAATAATACCCACGTCATACTCTACGGGCCCCTACATAAATATCGTCCGGCAACCGGCGCATTCAATGTAAATGCGCCCGCGCCGGTCCCAGACGGTGAAACAAAACGAAATTAATTTCAGAGGGAGGCCGCTTTATTTGCTCACGGGGAACCTCAATTCGGACCCCCTCGGCGCACGGAATCTTTAAAATACCTCTCCCGACCGAGATCGCCCTAATCACGACCAATTTCCGACCCGTCGAGTGAGTCGTCGATCGACAGACGATTAAAATTGTCCAAAGGTATCGGTCAAATTTTTATTCGCAAAGAGTTTTTCATTAACATAAATCTTATTGGATTCTAATGCAATCCGCAGGAAGGTAGAGTATGAGCAAGCAATAAATAGATATAAACAACCACTGTAATTAATGCAGTGATGTTTTATAAACCTACTAATTACAATACTTACGACTTTAATTATTTTTGGAATACAAATTACTTCTATTACTTTCACCACATTTCGGTATACCATGTACTCCGTCAGCCATTATTCATGAATATTTATCATAGAATAGACGCTAGTAGTATGTTATTCTTCATTTAAACCCTTTATTCTCAGATCCCTTGGTATGTTTACTCATTAGTTGTATAATTAGCGTTATCGAGGCATCATACGATGCATCGGATGGACGTCATTAAGTCAGCCTCACAATCAATTTCGAGTTAAAATCCACGGCACGGACGGCGCACCAAAGGATCCAAGTAAGTAAAAAATAAATAAACACAAGAGAGAAAAGGTCCCGACGTTATTTGGAATTGATAAATGGCCCTCCGGAGGCGGGCAGGAGGAGCACGGAGCGAGGGTAGACAAGGATGGAGATACTAATGAGCGAAGGATGTGTAAGTATAGGTTAAAACATTATAAGATAAAGTAAAGTGCTTCTTATCCTCTTGGTATTCTTTAGTTTTTAGAGATTTATTATTATGCGCGCTCGACCGTGCCTCGTCTGTTTGTTTTCCTTTGGTCTTCTTTTTGTTATGTTCACGGTGCATTTGCTGAGCGCGTGGCTTCACGGATTTAAACGTAATTTGTAAATTGAATTGCGCTTCGGTTTAGATGCTTTCAAAGTGATCGTTCATTTTCCGACACGTGTCCGAGTCTTTGAAGCATCAAAGCGTACATTGCAGTTCGTCGTAACAAAGGATTTAACAAAGGGCTGTAGTGCTTACAATTATAGTTGCATATTTTGGCAAGCTAACAATAGTTTTCTAATTTACTTACAAAGAAATATAGCTAGACGAAATATAATGTTTAAAAACCAATTAAACTACTGTAACTAAGATCTTAAGAATCATAGAAAAAAAAACAACAACAATCTCATCCAGTTGAAAACCAAAGAAGTACTAGACATCAAGAGTTCCTTTCGGATGTAACTATATATTAGATCTGCAGAAATCCAATTTGCAGAAAGTCCCTACGTCATCTCTTCGTCACAAATCACATCGGATTAAGGATTCAATTTAGATCAGTAGCAAGATAGCGTGAAATAGTTTCTACTCGGAGCGAGAATGTAATTTTCTTGCAGTCAAAGTTTGCAAATCTTTTAGCTAAGATAAATTTCTATTTGTATGTAACAGAGAGGCCGAATAAAAAGACAAGTTTTATATTATTCTAGTTCTTTAATAAAGCTGACTACTGACGCTCAGTTTTAACTGCACTGTTTTCACTGTAGAGATCGACTGCGCTGTTGAAACTGTCATATGTAGGCAAAACTAAATACTGTATAGTTCAATTGTGCAGTTTAAATTTACGTGTGCACGTCAGTTTTAACTGCACAGTTAAAATACCGTACTTCTGTAGCCGGCTTAATAGAGTTGAATTTAGTTATGAACAAGAAAACTTTCACATCAAATAAAGATATAAGTAGTTAAGAAAAACGGTATTGGCATTTAAATCTGTCTAGTATTACATCCGTATATTTTAAATATATGGAGACAGTGCGTAAAGAATTTTAAAAATAAAAATTAACTGTTTCTAATATAACCTGTCAGCTTTATCGTAACTCATCACAGATTAAATAAGCCACGTGTTTAGTGTGTAATCAAATATGGCCGTTGAATACGTCAGAACCGGCATAGAGGCATAGAGTTATACTGAGGTTGCAACAGAGGCTAGTGGCTTTCTCTTTGCGTTCACACGCTGTCGGAGCCCGCTTTATCTGGTAGTTTATTGCGCTAATCAAGTGTGGCTCGCGCCGGGCCCGTTTGGTGCTCCGAAAGTAAGCTTGCAAATAGCGGAAGAGCAAGGTTGCTCCGTGGCCTTGTTTACATTCCATTTCTCGATTTGTATTCAAACTCTTCATATAAGAAAATGTTTTGTTTATTTACTTATTAGTGAGTTCGTCCAGTATTTCATGATATCAATTTTATATTCCCACGTAATTTTCTTGTGCTAATCAATAACGTAAAAGGCAGTTCGGCATTGTTTGAAAAATAATTTAATAGCTGCCATTATCATTATGGAATCTTCGTTTCTGCTTACAGCTACTTACTCGTACAAAGAAAACATACCACGCAAACTGTTTTGGAAGACTTCATTAATTACCTAACATCAATTACATCTATTTTCAATCTCATTAAATATCGTATCTCCTTATTTGTGATTCTTATAAGAAACATAAATATCATTTATCCTATTAAATGATCCAGTTATTGTAATTAGTGAACAATATTACATTAAGTATAGCACATTATGCAGTATTCATTGACTTAAAGGCTGTAAAAAGAGCTATTGATATAATTAAATATAAATTCATTAGTATTTTTGCTATCAAAAGAGCCGCTGTAATTCCAGCGATACCCATTCGGAGTTGTATTAACAGCATAGTTGCGGGTCTCATCCCTTTAATTACTCTGGCTGAATTATCTTCGTGAACGTGTGTTCTAGCCAGTACGTAATTATCGACAGCGGCGCCGCTTCGGGCAATTTCCATCGGAATGCGAGCCGGAGTCTGCTCATGCGAGATTGTCGGTCTATCTCGCTTTGAGATCGTTTGCAAGCCGCTTACAAATCGCTAAGATCTAGCGAAGCGATGTTTGAATCGATTCTGTTACGAGACGATTATACACAATCGAGCTATTTGTAATAGGAACTTGTAATTAGCGCTGTTACAAAGAGTCTCTGTTTCGTATAGCTTATGTGAATGTCCTTATCCTTACATAGTATAAAACAATAAAGCTTTTTTATGTTTGTCCCTATATATGCTTGAATCTTTAGAACTACGCAACGGATTTTGATGCGGTTTTTTAATAGATAGAGTGATTCACAAGGAAGGTTTTCATATATAATACATTCAAAATATAGTAGAGTAACACTGATAATTTAGAGGATTTTATATGATGTCGTAAACTAACACATTTTAGCGCTTATATTGCAAACGCTGCAGTATTTAGTATCAGCATTATACCGATTTGCACCCGTACGAAGCCGGGGCGGGTCGCTAGTATTTGCATATTAGAAAAAGTTACACCTCTTTTACGTTTATGGCTTGGTAAAGTCTTCATACATCTACATCAACTCTAAAAAACTTAAAACAAAGGTGTCAAAATTACAATTTGTATATTGCTTATAAGGAGGAAAATAGTAACAAGGATCCTTGTACGGGATTCCAGACCTTATTCAGATAGTTATAAAGTGTTTACAGCAATATCTGTAAGTCAATTACGCATGCATTTCACGTTTGTTTAGGTTACGAAGGTGCTTTCGCATCTGTCGAGGAATATTTGAATAATGAAAAGCGTTCATCGAACCTTCAATAGTGCAAAAAAACATTTATAACGAGATTATGACTAACAACTTAATACAATAAAAGGGAATTGTATCATATGACTGGAATAATTTATCTTATTGGCAATCTATACTTTAATATTATAAAGAGAGAAGCTTTGTATTTTTGTATGTATTGAAATAACTCAAGAACTACTGATCCGAATTCAAAAATTCTTTCACCATTAGAAAGCTACATTATCCCCGAGTAACATAGAGTATATTATTTAATTCCAAGCGGACGAAGTCGCGTACAACAGCTAATAGTTTATAAAAACATATGTATTGAAAAGTACAGCCTATGCTACTCGGTGATAATGTGTTAATTCTAACGGTGAAACAAAAATGTAATCGGCCCAGTAGTTCTTTCTATTTCAATACATACAAAAATACAAATGTTTATATTATTACAGATGTGCCATAACACAAAAGGACGTATTATACACATGTCTAAACTCCATTCACGCACAATCGAGTCTTTACTACCTGAGCAAGAATGGAATCGAATAATCGATACGCTTTCATCTTGATTCGGTAAATTGGAACCGAATAGACGTCGATAACCCTTCTGATTATGACGACACGGCCGCGACAATACCCCTTGTTCAAACGTAATGGACCATATAAATCATAATTCATTTTGCTCGCGTGCCTCTCGTTTCAGTTTTTAATTTACGCTCGAATTCTTTCACTAGAATCATAGAAAAGTTATACGACTAATTATTAGGCTTGTTAGTAAAAGAAATAAGATGTTTATAATTTTAAGAATGTCAATAATACTTGAATTAGTGTGTAAGCTTTTTTTACTTTAATTAATAAAACCCATAGAAAAGAATAAAATTCGCGTAGTACGGTCACTTATGATTATAACATATCTAGACGTTGTGCACGACTTCGTCCACGTGGAATTAAAAAATATAACCTATGTTACTCGGGAATAATGAAGCTTTCTAACTGTGAAAGAATTTTTGAAATCGGCTCAGTAGTTCTTGAGTTATTTCAATACATACGTAAATAGAAAAGTTTTTCTATAATATTGGTATAGATAATAGTATAGATTTCTTTAGTGTTATTTCATATTTTATTCTTTTATTTATATCCTTTTCATTCTGCTCCATTTATATCTAGTTGCTCAAAGCAGTAACTCTACCAATATTGTCGGAGCGTGCTGCGTCGGCGTTTCTTTAGGCAGGTGTCAACGTGCAACACACGACATACGCGTTTGTCACGATCGAATAGCTTCGTGAGTTATCACCATAGTGTGTCGACACCTTTACTGCAGTTCATTTACACCTTTATGTCTAATTCATGTACTATATTTTCTTTATACTAGGTGCTTTGGTGCGAAGGATATGTTTAACGCTGAGTCTCTACTGTACCTGTGTAGGTCTCTACACCTTATTTATCATAACAAAAGTCTTATGTCTTCACTTTTCTCTATCCCGTTTCGGCCTAAATCAATCCTGGGCGTGGATCTCCTTAAGCCTTGTACGCACTAGGATAGTATTTTAGTCGAGTAGCAAGTAGCAAGTATCCGAACAGAGGATTTAATAATCTATTCTACTAAAATGTTGCTGTTCGACTACGTTTAGTTACTACCCTAGTGCGTATGTTTAGGCTTAAACGAGTCCGAACATTAGTAAATCCTTTGTTCGGATACTTGCTACTAGCTACTCGACTAAAATACTACCCAGGTGCGAACAAGGCTTTAAGGTCGTTCTCTACCACTTATAGCCCAGTGCCCACTTCGGGTCAACCGTATTTGTGCTAATATTATAAAGATGAAAGATTTTTATTTTTGTATGTATTGAAATAACTCAAGAACTACTGAGCCGATTGCAAAAATTCTTTCACCATTCTAAAGCCACATTATCCTCGAGTAATATAGACTATATCTTTTAGATCCACGCAGACGAAGTCGCGTACAAGAGCTAGTTAGTTAATAATTTCTTAAATTGAATTCTGGTCTTTATATCCGTACATGTATTAAATTTCTCTGTACCTTCATAGTATTAAATTTCTTATTACCTGAGTACTTTCACTATACCGCTTCTCTGGAACTGACTGTAACTAAGTGACTTATAATAAATTATTTTTTATAACCCATTTATAAGTGTAGCTTTACACTATCAGAGTATACAAAATAAATGAATAATGTATAAGTATGTTATCAAGTTCCCAAACACTTTAAATACGTTTGAAATATCCAATAAAGGTGTTAAATTTTATTATGTCACAGCTAATATTTTGAACACCGCCCGTTTGTAAGTTGTCTAGATATATGTATAGTATATCGAACAAATTCATTCAAAGTGGGTGTTACAATCAACACTTTGTATTGTAAATGTGACAATTTAGCAGTTATACACCGAAAAGGATAACTAAACCGTTAGGCTCAAGTCAAACTAAATTATGACAGCTTACTAACGCCTCCTGTCAAAAGATCATTGTCGTACTGTATCTTTAATTTTTCTTCTAAGGCTTCATTAGACCGATGTCACGCAACGGACTTACGCCGAAATAAAATCTCCATTTTTTGCGCGAACTCGGTATAATGATGCAGTAGTGTTATGATATATTCTGGGATTAATATTTTATTGATTATCTGACAGATGCAAGCATCCTATTTTTGTATGTATTGAAATAACTCAAGAACTACCTGGCCGGTTTTAAAAATTCTTTCACCATTAGAAAGCTCCATTATCCCCGAGTAACATAGGCTATATAATTTAATTCCACGCGGACGAAGTCGCGCACAACAGCTAGTGTATTATAAAGTTGCAAGCGGCCACCTGGACTCGCTGAAATAGCGAAGCGACCGCTGTATAGACTACGATTGCAGATGCGTTGCCTAACCCTTAATCTTTCCAAACATTGTCATTTACTCGTAGTGGTTAGGCAAATTAAAAACGTGCGGATTTCACGATCTTTCTATGACATTGGATAAACATAAGAAAGCAATTCGTTTCAAGATCGTCCGCATTCCGCGGATAGCAGAACAGAGCGCTCTCATTACATCCGAAACATTATGTTATTTATAGTCATTTTTAAATTGGGTGGTCCATATTTATGAAGAGCACAGATAAATATTTAGCACTTCGAATCACTTTAAGATTGATCCCAATATTCGATCTCGAATCCCGATCCATTTTTGTTTAGTACAACTAGGTAGAGGACGTTAACACTAAGGATTAAAAACGATTATCAAACTTAAAGCCGGCTACAGACGTTCAGTTTTTAACTGTGTACAGTTTAAACTAACGTACAAACGTCATTTTGAACTGCACAGTCCAACTATACAGTTCTCAGCTTGCCTGCACACTTCAGTTTTAACTGCGCAGTCGAACTGTACAGTTAAAACTGAAATCTGTAGCCGGCTACGCGATTATTGCCGAACTAATGGAGTACAGTTATGAATAAAGAGATGCGATTCATCGAGTATTAGAGAACGTAAATGGAATGCACTTAGAATCTCTCTCGATGTGACGGGGAGAAAGAAACGTAGGAATGCGGCCACGACTCGGACTTGCGAACTCATACCCCTTACTAATGTAACTCGAAGCATCGATATTCAATAGCGAGTTTCGATCGAGTTTCAGTCGAGAAAGAAGGTAATATAACGTATAACAATCTTTATTATTACTTAAAAGGTTATACATTCGAACCGGGATAAGTGGAACTGGATTAGACAGAAACCTCTATAAGTGAGACAAATATTAGGGTCCATTGGACTCTCGCTAATCCAGCTTCGACTGTATTTCTAAACTTGTAAATGTTCTTTGACATAATATTGAACTGAATTAATATTAATTGATCTATGTTATGGCTTGTTTAATGACACGTGAAATGATGGGAAGGGGAAGTGGATTTGGTGGGGAAGGGGACGCATAAGAGGAGGAATTATCCTTTTGCTGTGCGTCTCCTCCTCCGTATATTAAGGGTAGTCAACGCATCTGCATTTGCAGTTGTCTATGGGCAGCGGTCGCTTCGCTATTTCGGCGAATCGGGGTGGCCGCTTGCTCGTTTGCAACTATATAATAAAAAAAAAACTCTAATTGTTTTACATTTATAATAATTCTATCTAGAATGAAGTCTTCAAAGTATACTTTCTTCGAGATTGTAGTGAGAATCAATGGTAATATTATTTTATTTCACACTAATCTCATCTTCAGAGACGTTCGCACGCATAACTTCATCAAAATCAGGTTACATGATGAATTGTTTATTTTTTTACATATAAACATATATACAACGCAAACATTTTAATAATACTCTAAAATCTTTTTTGCTTTATGGTACTTTAGCTCCGACCCTATGGCTTCATTAGACTAAATTCGTGACAAAAACGGAGATTTTGCTTCGGCGTAAAGTCGTTTTTTGTGTGACATCGGTCTAATGAAGACGTAGTTTCTTTTGTTTCTAAAGCCGGCTACAGACGCTCAGTTTTAACTGCACAGTTGAGAGTGTACTTCGATTCATGATTGGCTCCGTTTTTCCGCAGCCTCACGACTAGCGCCTATTTTGCGTGACTTCACACGTATCTTTGAATCTTCGCAGACATGTGCAGGTTACATCACGATGTTTTCCTTCACCTAAGAGCGTCGGGTAAATATGTACATATGAAAGTCGAAAAACACATTGGTACATGGCGGGATTCGAACTTGGGACCTAAACCCCTGAGCCACCAACGCTGTAGTACTAAATAATAATAACAAAAGTTGCTAATTAATAAAATACCTAACGTCTTAAGTTACACGTTAAGTAATTAAGTTGTACACAAAGTATGTGAACATGTTAACGAGTATTGATGTGATTAATTTTAACAATTCGAATATTAATCAAATAGACTCGATTAATGATTCAATATCAAATATTTGAATACGATTTCTTATAAGTAATGAGTTGGAGATTAAAATAATTATTGTGTACTATGTTATTTATTATTTGACAAGCTGTAGTTCCCAGCTTCGTCCGCGTGTAATTAAATAATATAGCCTATATTACTCGGGGATAATGTAGCTTTCTAACAGTGAAAGAATTTTTGATATCGGCCTAGTAGTTTTTGTGTTATTTCAATATATACAAATATACAAAGTTTCTGTCTCTATAATCAACCTTACTTACTTTGTTTTTTTATGTCTTGCGAACGAAGTCACGTGGGACAACTAGTAGTTTTATATAGGTAAATCTTATAGCAACTTTTCGTGGTATTTTATGTTTTAGTATAAAATTACTTAAGTTCATAAGCAATTATCTGATTAGAGTTAAATGTTGACCTTTACAATCTCAATACGTTAGAAAAAACTTGAGAAATAATTAAGTTTGCGATATCATACAGACAAGGAAAAATATACCTTTAGTTATAAGGTTTAAGATTCAAAATAACATAATATAGATATATGTCTGAGGTCGCTGGCACCTAGATACAATATTTGGAATCTTGTTATTTAAATATCAAATATTTTTATTGATTAAATATTTTGGTTTCAAAAACTCCAATCGATTACTCAATTAGCATATACATGGCATTACGTATATATATAAACTAGCTGTTGTGCCCGACTTCGTTCGCGTGGAATTAATAAAATATACTATGTTATTCGGGGATAATGTAACTTTGTAATGGTGAAAGAATTTTTGAAATCGGCTTTGTAGTTCTTGAGTTATTTCAATACATACAAAAATACAAAGTTTTCCTCTTTACGAGTATGATATTAGTTTTGTTAAATTATTTTTGTACAATGTTAAGTGCAGTTAATATTATTAAATCTACACTAAGGGGACTGCTCAGTAACCATTATACTATGACTATAGAAATAAATAAATAGTTACCCCCTGTAAATTCCCTGTACATGCGCTACAACGCGATTTGATAGAAAAACATCAAAAATGTATGGAACTGACAATGAAGTCCTATATCTCACACGTGACAAGCACATGACTTATCGAATGTCATTGTCAGTTTCATACATTTTTGTCGATCCCATTTGACGATCCCGACGTGACATTGTCGCAGGGGCGTCGCAGAAATAAAAATATATAAATGTCCTAATAGTGTTTTTTGATAACCTCGTACTAGGCTGGTAAACACTGTAAATAAGTTTGCGAAGCCCTGCACTAGGCAGTTAACACGGGCTGAACTCATTAATTATAAAGTTATTTCCTAGCCTATAAAAATACTTTCATAACTAGTCTAAAGGTTACCCAATTATAAAGGAATTTTATATATAAAAAAAATTGTTTCTCCCCATTGCTATGGTCATGTGCAAAGAGATATTATACATAGAGGGAGCGCTCCATAGTAATTTGACGTTAAAATGCGTACCACGAGAGAAATTATTTAAAAAAAATCTTGCCAGTATCATGAAAAAAATTCCCGAGTTTGGGAAAATGTGTGTTTTTTTAATTTTTTAAATAAACGATAGAATAAACTAAATTCATCAAAGCGGCAATTATCGTTTTTAATTTTTATTATTTTATTTAAAACAATTTAAATCCAAACTTCTAACAAATACTATTTTTGTTTTATGGTTGTTATAATATTTAATTAGCGTTTTAAAAATGTCTCGATTAAATATAATATTAAACTTTAGTAAATACTATGAAATAAAATTTAAATATGAGAAAAGAGGTTACATTCGGTCGACTTTTATGTCGGCAAATATAATGTAAATGTCAACACTAGGGGAAATTTCCCTACGGGAGACCTCCGGAGGTCAAACAAAATCTCAATTTTAGGCTTCGAATGTTCCATCTATAGTATAATATATCTTTGGTCATGTGTTTATTTAATAGTGCTTTACTAATTGGATCGAATTAACGATTTCATTTGTTTATGGTTATTCATTAAGTTCCTGGAAAGAGGCGCTTGTTTATGGCGTAGTGGAGCAGAAAAAACGCGAGCAAGAATTGCAAGTGTAATTTACGATGTTTTCTATTATTTAAAATTGATTAAATTATCATGTAATCAACATCAATGCGTTATGGAAATTCATTGCAACGTGTCAATGACTCATTTGTTTATCACTTAATAAAATAATTAGATTTGAATTAAACGCATTAACTCAAAAAACTCATGCCGTTTTGTACTGTGGTATTTTCTATGGTACTGAAACATTCATAAAATTTATTACATAATACAGAACATCCTTGTTCCTGGTACTTCTTATGATACATCATTTGGTCCAATGAGACTCGTGGTCTATATTATTTAGTTCCGAGTGTGCTCTAGTGTCGTATAATCGACGACTTATTGGTCCTCGTTTATCGCAGTACTATTTTTTTTTTTTTCGGATTATTGGGGAAAGCGTCAGGCACGTGACATAGTTTCTCATTCCTTTCATTGTTTCGAATCTCTATTATATATTAGCAGATATATGATTTTAGTTCATAAACCAGTTTAGATGGAAAAGTTTTACAAATATCTATGGTAACATTCTTTAGTAAATAAGTGTACTGCTAAACAAATTGTTGGTGCGTCGTTAAATCGTGTGCAAGACAGAAGATGTTTGACTAGCCGGTCTAAGTAGCGGTGCAAACACACCGTAAGCACACCTCACTCATTTACAACAAATATTTGAATGTCTGTAAGGTATAAGCTGAAGCGGGTAATCTTCCTCAGACAATGTGACAACGCTATTCGTTACCGCGATATTCTACTGCCGTTCCAGTTGTACCCTACTGGTTTATAAGAATGAGGGCGATAATATGTTTTATACAAGTGTTTTTACAATGAAAACTAAATTAAAATACTGTTATCAAACTATGAAAGTTTTAGATAACATTTACTTGAATGTAATTTACAATACGAAAAATGATGTAGAGCTGGTTTCCTTAAATATTGCTCAAACTTGCAATTCTCTCTATTTATTTAATAAAATAGGATTATCAATTTCACTCTGCATTATTCACGCACATATATTTTTAAAGTAGGGTATTTAAACTATAATAAAACTAGAAAACAAATGCACTATTTTTAATACTT
Organism: Papilio dardanus tibullus; assembly: GCA_013186455.1. Lineage (NCBI taxonomy): Eukaryota > Metazoa > Arthropoda > Insecta > Lepidoptera > Papilionidae > Papilio > Papilio dardanus. The sequence goes on along the minus strand of QDHC01000737.1, from coordinate 736,218 downwards.
TTGTCAGTTTATGCATTGTACCACACGAAAAGCAATGAGTGAAACTCGTCAGAGCGGCGGCTACCTCTGTGTGGCCCTACACAGCGGGGTACCCGTTCACCGACTCCTAAATACCGAGGTATCTACCTCTACCGCAACCAAAATATTCTTTCAATTAATAACCGAAGATCATTAAAAACTATCTTCCATATCGCATTCTGATCGTATACATTTCTAAAGAAGTATATTTATAATATTACCGATTTCCTTTATTATAGGTAATTTATAATTAATAGATTTACTGAGGCTTGATATCTTCGATACGTGATTACTTTCTTAATTATTTTAAATGTTGTAATATTGTTTGATTTGTAGTAGAGAATACCTATAAGACATTGGTGTAATAAATACTTGGCTTGCCAAGCGCCCACCGTAAATGGACTTGCGTCCACCAACAAAGAGAGCTAAGCGAGCCCAACGGCATAACGCAGCTGTCTCATTTGACACAGCTCCCTAGAACATTTCGGCTCTTTTTGACACATCTCATATGTCTTTGTTGATGGAGACACAAGTATGCAGTTTAGTATGAAAGTGGAAAATAGGGCCGCCCAGCTACCGCTCAACTCTTCACTCTTTTGCGGTGAGCGCTCGCCTTAATAGGTGTTTTATGATGAAAGCCACTTCGTAACACAGCTAGTTGGACTTAAGTCATGTTCGGACCATGATAGTATTTTAGTCGAGTAGCAATTAACAAGTATCCTAACAAAGGATTTACTACTCTACTAAAATGTTGCTGCTCAACACGTTTAGTTACTAAATTACTTGCTGACTAAAATACTATCCAGGTGCGAACAAGGCTTTATAGACCGACAAGCTTGACCAGGCAATAAGTTAAATTAAATTACCATAGCTTACTAGCGCCCTCTTTTTATGCCATACAATCCCCGTCACAAGGCCTTTTTCAACATATTTTCTGATAGAAGCAACTGATAGGACCTCTGTTCCCACCAAGTTAGACGTTTTTGCCTATACTTAAACTTATATTCCCGGGAAAATGAGATGTATGTAAATGTAGATTAATGGAATGTGACTATAATTAAGTGTCCATTTTCAGTATACCAACTATTTGTGCATAAATTACATTTAGCTAGAAAAACTTCGTATATTTAAAAGAAATGTAGCATTTGTACCATTTGAGGACATCGGGAGATTTGCATAGCAGTTCTAATTGGCATGATTGTCCTCAGTACTCTATAATTATTTAAATTGGTAATTGAAATGTAAGCAAATTAAGATAATTGGATAATTAATTTTTATGTCACGAACGTTGTTTGAGTTTTTCTACTATTGTATTTTTTTTTTACAAATTTAAAAGGCGAATGAAATGTGACTGGTTCGAAAATCAAGATTACTATGGTAATTTAAAAATAAAACACGTTTTTTTATAAAGTTCTGGGAGGTTACCCAAAGTAACTTTCGATTGACGATCGTCAACGACATTCGATAAGTCATGTGCTTGTCACGTGTGAGATATCGAACTTCTTTTTCAGTTTCATACATTTTTAACGTTCGCTATAGAATAACTTCATAGCGAATATGCTTTGGGTAGCCTCCCAGATCGTCTAGTTTAAACTAGTATTATGTTGCTTTCCCGCCGAAATCATATTGACGTAGCAAACAAACCTCCCTATTCCGAAAAAAAATTATAAAGTACTGCGATAAACGAGGACCAATGAGCCGTCGATTCTACTATACTAGAGAACACTCGAAACTAAATAAGATAGACCAGGGATCTTATTGGACCAAATTATATATCATAAGAAGTATCAGGAACAAGGATGTTGTATAGTTTGGAATAACAGTAATAACGCTGATTCTCGGTTTGGAATGAATCGGAAGGTGATTTTAATCGATTCTAATAAAACGATTTGTGAAATATCGATATGACATTTAATCAGATAACGTATACGTCTGATCGAATTAAATACTTGTTTGCATACATTTAGATGATAACGATAAGGCTGTAGTCTTAATTACAAAAGGCCATTGCCACCGTAATCAGTAACCGTAAAGCCTTGTTAGCACCAGGATAGTATTTTAGTCTAGTAGTAAGTAATTTAGTAACTATACGTGTTCGAACAGCAACATTTTAGTAGAATAGATTAGTAAATCCTTTGTTTGGATACTTGTACTCGACTAAAATACTATCCTGGTGCGGACAAAGCTTAAAGCTTTAAAGAAGCAAGTGTACGAACAAAGGATTTACTAATCTACTCTACTAAAATGTTGGCTCTTCGGACACGTTTAGTTACTTAATTACTACTCGACTAAAATACTATCTTGATGCGAACAAAGCTTTAGCCATTGTTTAATTAAAACAGTAAGTAAAAAAAATCATTACTAGTTATTGCATAAACACGACCATGTATTTAAAATGATCTTATATATAAGTAGGCTAAGTACTTTAATTTTTTTAGAGTCACGTGACTTAGAAAAACTACCGAAAATCTGAAGTAAAGATCGATTCGATTTTATTTATTTTTTCATCATCAACCGCCTTTCTCTGTCCACTACTGAACAAAGGCCTTTTTAATCGATATTTTAAAAATTCGAATTCTCAAACGTGCGTGTTTGCCAGGTAAATATAAAGAACAGCTAGTTAGTGTTTGCGTGTGGCCTAGAGTGTAGACGCCGGCGCCTCCGGACACGCTCGGATAAACGACTCAAACATGCTAAAGCCGTGTTCGCACCCGGATAGTATTTTAATTGAGTAGCAAGTAATTTAGTTACTAAACGTGTCAGAACAGCAACATTTTTGTAGAGTACATTAGTAAATACTTTGTTCCGATACTTACTACTTGCTACTGGACTAAAATACTAACCTGGTGCGAACAAGGCTTAAAGCAACATGTATCCGAATCAAGGATTTACTAATCTACTCTACTAAAATGTTGCTGTTCGGATACGTTTACTTACTAAATTACTACCCTAGTACGTAGGTTTAGGCTTAAATGAGTCCGAACAGTAGTAAATCCTTTGTTCGGATACTTACTACTTGCTTCTCGACTAAAATGCTTTCCTAGTGTGTACAAGGCTTTAGTCAGTTTCTTGAATAGTAAAAATAATTTTATAAAGCCTCATTACCTCGCCGCAATTTCACTAAAGTTGTATTGAAAGTTTGAGAAGCGCTGCTATAGTGTATTGGTTTGTAAGGCAGGTGCTGGCGAGTAACCAGTTGACGGCGCCAAAGGCCGCTGTGTACGAGGCCTAATATTAAACATTACCAATGTAAAATAAAAAATATATATCGTTTAATTATAAGCCATCTGTTATGCTTATTTGTATGTATTGTGAGTCTTTTCTTTTAAATTGTCTTATTTTTTAATATAATGAAGGATAATCTATGATTAATTTGTAATAATTAAGTTTGAACAATAGTAGTAGTGGTTCGACCCATGATGGGCTCCAATTTCCGCAACTCAACGACAAACGCGTATGTTGCGTGACGCATATCTTCGAATTTCTTCGCCGATATGTGCAGACATCACGATGTTTTTAACCGACTTCCAACAGAAGGAGGTTATCAAGTCAATGAGTTTTTTTTTTTTTTATGTATGTTCG
>QDHC01000737.1:540252-732448 GCA_013186455.1 Papilio dardanus tibullus | reverse complement strand
AAAATAAGATGAAAAACTTTGTTTCCAACTTCTAAACTTCAAGCGGACGAAGTCGCTGGCGACCGCTAGTGTACATATAAAAATCGAAAAACACATTGGTAAGGCGGGATTCGAACTCAGGACCTGCACTTTACAGGTGCTATAAACTTCTATTAAACGTTTCATACTAGCTTTATTTAATTTAGAATTCGCTTAGTTAACTAACAAATTCTTCCTATATACCCAAAAATTACTAAATACTACTTAAAAGGTTAAGAGGCAATTCAAAATTAACATAATTTCGTATCTATCAATAGTGAAACAAAAACACATCTACGTTCACAGACAATTAACCCATAAGGAGCTATGGGTTATTCGTGAGTGATTGTAAAATTCGAAAATGACACAAAATCGTTCCACTCGGTCTTCGGTCATTAAGTACCGGCCTATGATTTGACGGGTTAACTGAGGAGCCGTAAAATGCCGCCTATAATCAGGCTTACCGCGGGCAGGGATGGTTGATTATAGGGTAGCCGCCCACTGGCTAGGATTTGACCGTGGCTTTGTCCGCACCTCTCGAAACCGTTTCACTCGATTCGATGATTATTAAATAGTGATTCAAGGTAAAATTGTTATGTATAATAATTTTAAGCTGCGTCTGTGTTTGATATGTATTTATTATACTTTCTATGTATATATATGTATTTTATTCCCTACGAGGTAACTGATTAATTTGGTTTTCGTTTTAATGAGACCAAGGATAAATTAGTTAGAACGTTCCGACTCTCTTACGGTAAAGGAAAACATCGCAACCTGCACATATCGGCGACGAAATTCAAAGATGTGTGAAGTCACGCAAAATACCGCTAGTCGTGGAGTTGTGGAAAATGGAGCCCATCATGGGACACTAAGACGCAGGATTATATACGTAACATTGCTTAATATATTAGTTAGTTACCTACACTTAACATTAATTACCGTAAAATATATTAACTAAACATTAGTATGATTTAGCCTGTATCCCTTTCTTAGTTCCCAAATGCATCAATCATGGTTATTCAGGCATTAAATAAGGCAATATTGTAGGATGTAATTATCCTGTCAGGTTTTAGATCATATTTCATTGAGATCTGTTCAGTTAAGTGACTGATCCGGAGCACAAATATTGTTTATAATAAATGCGAGATTGTGCAAAATTTAATTTATGTGATACTAGCTGTTGTGCGCGACTTCGTCCGCGTGGAATTAAATAATATAGCCTATGTTACTCGGGGATAATGTAGTTTTCTAATGGTGAAAGAATTTTTGAAATCGGCCCAGAAGTTCTTGAGTTATTTCAATACAAACAAAAATACAAAAATACAAAGTTTCTCTCTTTATAATATTAAGTATAGATTGCGATATTTTGTGCATTACGATGTTTTGTTATAACATTTTGCAACTATTACATTGCTAATTACAACATATATTTCTAAAAAGATAAGTTTTAAGATAAGGATTAAATGTATTGTATACCCTTTATCCTTATTAATTTAGTTTAATATTGTGCAATAATTAAATTCAATCTTTAAAAGATCGAATAGAATAAACTCGTATACTAAGTCAAATACAACAAAACTCTTAATTGAAGGTAATAACGGGAAGCTTTATGACCTTCAATTAAAAGTCGCTTTTTTTAACAGTGGTAGAGCCCGCTTTAACATCTTCGCACGAATTGTCCGGCTCGCCCGGTGATACCACGACCACACAGAAGATACGCGTGAAATGGAAGCAATTCCGTGTTTCGCCTGAAGAGTGTGGTGTCGGAGGCCTAATTTCAGTCCACTTTCTCTTCCTATGCTTTTCTTGTAAGAAAATGATTCGAAGGGGAAGTGGATTTGGTGGGGGAGGGGACGCATAGGAATAGGAATTATCCTGTTGCTGTAGGTCTCCTCCGTTGATTAAGGGTAGGCAACGCATCTGCAATTGCAGATGTCTATGGGCAGCGGTTCCTTTTTAGTGAATCGAGGTGGCCGCTTGCTCGTTTGCCACTTGATAATATAAAAAAAAGCATAAAAATAATGATCTGAAGCACTTCGTTAAGTCTTCTTTAGCGTAGAATTAGTACGAAAATCCAATACTAAGGGCTACCCTTAGTTATCAATTCATCATCAAGAGCTTTAAGTACAGTATAAAAATAAATCTATAGTCCATAAGGTATTTTTAATTGATGAAAAAGTCTGTAATATAAATTAAGTTACAAACTTGTCAGTAACTTGTACGCTTGTTACTATAGTTACCACCTGTCAGCCGTGACATGTTAAATTAACATAGTTATGTATATGTAATATGTATTTATCAGTTATTTGTGTAGTTTAATTTGACGGTCATTTAATACTAGTTAACCTTAAAAACCTATCAAAATTACAATTGGTGCGACATTATTATACATTTTATAATAATTCAAAGTAAAGAGAATTAAGTTTATTTCATCATCAGCTCAGTATATGTCCCCACCGAGGAGCTCGGAGCCTATTTTGAGGGATGACAAGCCATAGTCAACCACGCTGATCCAGTGCGGGTTGGTCGACTTCACACATATCTTTGAATTTCTTCGCCGATATGTGTAGGCATCACGATGTGATCGTAAAAAGTTTATTAAATTAAGTTTAATAAGCTATTTTATTTACTTGAATATAAACAGATATATTTTATCTATGTAATACATTAATAATTACGATATTTTAATTACATTTGTTGCAAATAAAACATGAATTAAAAGAAATGCATGTTACAATATAAGCAGGAATGTGAAGACAAGAAAAACTGAATAAAGAACTTTAAATCTTATTGCAATGGGATATGATATACATTGCAGTAATGAATAGATGCAATATGTACAGGACACACAAGGAAAAATGGGTAAAGGATTTTAAATCTTATTATAATGGGATATGGTTGAATATTCAGTAACGGGGCTAACAGAGAGCAAGTAGAATTTCTTAAGAAATACTCAGTTAATTGAAGTTAAATATAAAACGTTTTTCATCCTTGTCACAGAGAAAGTAGAAGACTTAATTAATATCACAGAATAAGTTGAGGTTTTCTCACATATTTTAATATGAAAGTAAAGCATTAAATAGTTAAAAAAATAACTTAATTAATTTAGAGTTGTTTAATTATACTTAAACAGTTGCTAAATACAGATTAAGTAAATGTAAAGTAAGGCAGCTTCTTGTAAATTAAAAATATAAAATTTAACTGTAGTTAGCTTTAAAATCGTCAGGAAAGTTAACAAACGACATTTACTCGATCCATAATCCCGCATTCACACTTGCGATTTTTCAACGCGCGCTAAAAAAGCGTTGAGATAGAACAGTTGCATATTCTGTATCTGTGCATACCGCGGCGCTTTTAAATTTTTATCGTGTAACCTTTGATTTTGAGCGCTGGACAAACGAAACAAGATTCATTTCACAGCGATCGTATGAACGAGAGCGTTGAAAAAACGCCAACACTGTCGTTAAAAAAGCGTCCGTGTGAATGCAGGCTTAGTGTCCTCCTAGGGCTTTATTAATTCGAGTTCGCAAAAAAAAAGGAGATTTTGCTGCGGCTTAAAGGCGTTTTTTGACATGACATCGGTCTAATTAAGCACTGTTATCCATACTAATCTTATAAAGAGAGAAACTTTGTATTTTTGTATGTATTGAAATAACTCAAGAACTACTGGGCCGATTACAAAATTGGTTTCACCGTTAGAAAGCTACACAATCCCCGAGTAACATAGGCTATATTTTTTAATTCCGGGCGGACGAAGTCAGTCAACAGTTATCAATATAGTCAACTAAATTCAAAGCTATAGTTAAGAAAGTGCCTAGTGTGTACCAGTCCTAAACTTCACAGGCAACGCACGACGGACTCGTTCGTGACTCCTCGCCGGTCGTTACTCGCTCTCTGTCGCCGTAAACCTTTTTATTTGTATTTACCCTATTGTTTCCAACAATTTGATACTTCAAGCCCTTTATAGTAAACCAACGATTTGTTTAAATAATGGTTTGCGAATAAAATGTAAGGTCGTTGAGTGATTTTCAACAGAGAATGAATAAATACTAATAATTTATCGGTAATATAAATTACACGTCTTTGCAAGAAGAAAAAATAAATGTGTCAAATAATTAAAAAAAAAACTAACAATTTATATAAGAACAACGTAGTACTGGTGAAGCTAAAAAAAATCTACAGAATAAAAGGCTTTCTGTATCGGACTCGCTTATAGCGATTTCTCGTTTATCCAGGTGTCACTTAACCAGGTTTGACTGTATTCAATGTAAAATAGTATAATTTGGCAGTAAATAAAACTGTAGCTAAAATTACAGTTACAAGGGTCTAGAGACGGCAATTTGGTTGCCTCGAATAGTTTTAATCGACGGATGTATAGGAGAAATTCAAACGGGACCCGGCAATTATTATAATGTTAAAGGGAAAATAAGGGCCCTATAGTAATGACATATGATTACTCAGACTATAGTGATGGTTTCTATTGACAAAAGTCATCTACAGAAACATATAGTGACCCTTCTCATTCTTTAAAAAAAAACAGAGATGATACGATGTTTTTGTAAGTCTTTTGATACTGAAAACTCAAGGTATATAATTCAAGACCTATCATCATAATTAGGCAATCTATTCGCTGGTGGGCCTTGGCCTGGTTCAGTTATTTCTCCATGTTGGTCTACTGGTCTATGGTCTTTGGGCCTTTTTCTTCCAGGCCTTGACGTCGATATTCTTAACCACGTTCAACGTCATCTAGCCATCTTAGTTTTTATCTATATACAAAATATATTTTTTTTATGATAATAAATGTAGTGCTAGTTTTGTTTGGTATTAAAATATAAAATAGGGGAAATACCTAATCTATATTATGATCGATATCTAATCGTAATTGTGATAGTTTACTGGTATTTGAATATAATAGGATTATATTTGAATTTAATTAATTTTGTAAAGAGTAATTCTCCTAATTAATTGTTATTATCATAGCCGTTTTGTATTTACTTTGTACCATATCATATTATATTGTAAACGATTTACTTTTCGTATAGTGTCATATCGGATCAATTCTAAAAACATGCTATTGTATATTGTTGTAAGTAAATAAAATATTAAAAAAATGTTTCGACGACCAGGGGAAGTACCCACATGTGACAAACAGCACATGACTTAATGTCATTGTCAGTTTCATACGTTCTGTCGATTCCATCAGCGATAACGCCAATCGAAAAATACCATGGGTTACTCCCCAGTAATAAAAAAACGACTAATGCGACGTAAACAGTTACACCTCTAATGTTATCTAAGAAAGATGGAACTCTTTACTTTGATATGTCAAAATAGTACATTTCTAACATAACCTAATCGTTACACTATTATAATATACAGTCTTTCAAGCGACACACTTCGCTGATTCTGGTGTCGCAAACGGGACGCTAGCTCTCACTGACAGACTGATTTATTACTTGGTGCTCCATACCATTTGTAGACACACTAGTTCACTAGCACAACTCTGTATGGTCACTTTATATTGCCACGTTCTATTAGAACAGGAATATCGTAATAAATCTGAGCAGTTGAGTAGTAAAAAAGGGTAATTCTTCCATCCTTAAAGGGGCACGTACCCTTGAAACAACACCGCATCAGAAATTGTTCATTGTAAACTGTATTTAAACTGTAGATTCCACTCACACCTTTCTGCAATATATCCCGTCAAACCCGGCGCCGTAAACCACGCCTCAGTAAACTTCTTAGCAGAATTTACTATTTATTACGTATTCAAGCGATTATCCATCTGTGAGTCGAAACGTTTGTAAACACAATCGCAACGCATTAAGAGAACTGACTCATTTTCTGCGTATGCAAACCGCCAGACATTAATTCGAATTTATTAATATCAGTTGCAAAACGCCAACTATCTTACCCGAGAGCGTTAGAAGCTAGTGTTGTAGACATATCGATAATAACGGAGTTACCACTATCGATAAATCGGGTTGTCGTCGATTAATGTAAGACAGCGATTCGGTGGCGCCGAAAACGGTCGCGCAATGAGGTCATCGGTGGCGTGGAGCCAAGTGCATGCAGTCGCCCTGTCACGCTGTCAGATATCGAATTTATATCGACATGCGGACGAGTTGTATAATTTTAGTGGTTCACGTTCTTCGAGGAATAAATAATTAAATTGTATTTTACATGCCGAGTACTTTTTTACTGATAAAATTTTGGTTTAAATATGTGAAAGTTTAGTACCTACGTCCTATAAATAATCACACATTCATTAAGAGCTAATTGGTGCCAACTTCTTTTCTTTTATGCTGTGACTTAGTTTTTAAATGATTAAAATGTTCAAATACATCAATAATCTTGAAATGAACTATCATAAAACAAAATTCCTTATAACAGTACTCAACAGGAGAAATGCCAACTACATTGTGGAATTTATTTGCAGTGCGCGTTGCTCCCTGATGATTAACTGTATTTATTATAGGTACTTTTATTGCATCGCCATTGTCAGTGTTGATATAGTAATGAATCGCACGTCGCGGTGGCAAGGGGCCAAGGGGCCGTGGCGCCAAGGCGCCGTGGGGTCGTGACTTGGGGCCACAGCGGAGGGGCCAGGCGCCGAGGGATCGAGCTGTGGCGCCGGCGTCTCGCGCAATTACACTCAGAGGTATGTCAAATAAAACTAATTAAAAGCATGCTGCAATTGTCTTGAACTAAAGATGATTAAATTGATGTGTTCTTTAGTAAATTATTTTGCTAATAAGATGAACATTGTCATTTATTAAGGATTCACAATGAGAAGAAAAGTATCAAACGTACAATCTAAAGAAATATGTGTAACATATTGTTTTTTTTTAATTTGTGTAATACATTTTACACTTCCTAATAGATTATAAACAGAAAAATAAGATTTATTTAGTATATGTTTTATGACCGTAACGCCACATTGTATTTAAAAAATATATTAAACAAGTAAATTAATAAATTAACATAACTGGATTTCATACGAAATGGCAACAATTATGGGAGCTTAAAAAGACAATAGTGATGTGCGTGCAGACTCGCTAATGGCGAGACGGCGCTTCGGTAAAGAATGAGGTCGAGATCGTCAACGTTGAGCCGTGCATTATATCGATAAATACCTCATTCAGTACACGTCACGCTTTGTAATAACAACCGCTTAGGAGCGGTTTCCTTATATTTGCGATAAAAACGAGCCAATATGATTTCCACGTTACGTTTATTCTACATATTAGCATATCTTAGACGATTATATGTTTACACATGCTATTATTAAGCTTAAATTGATAATTGGTATGAACATAATTTTTGTGTACTGTTCTGTTTTCTAACAGTCAATGTTTAAACTGATATTATTTTGTTTCTAAAACTTCAAGCCAAGAATCTGTAAAAAACTATTAGTACTGATACTTACTACGTGTCAAGCCGGTTAAAGGCGCTCAGTTTTAACTGTACACATCGACTGCGCAGTTGAAAGTCACTTGTATAGCTAACACTGACAACGGTACAGTTCGACTGTGGAGTTCAAATTGACGTGTGTACGTCCGTTTTAACTGCACAATTAAAACTGTACAGTTATTTAACTGAACGTCTGTAGCCGGCTTCACAGAGAAAAATACGCTGCCGTTATTCTTCGATATCAAACTATGGATTAATAATTCGTACTGATAAAATTAGCAAAATAAATCAGAATTTTTTATGATCCAAGTATATGCAAGTGTAAAATTATGACTACAATTTCAATGTTCCAATACTTATCAAAACAAACAATCTGTACGTGTGTGCGATCCATTTAAATTTTCAAACACGACGCCTATCATCGGTGGATGTTTATCGATTTCGATGGTTTATTGTGACTATCGACATGGACAAGGTACGCCACTAGCGGATGCGCAGGCGCCGGCGCCGCGCACAATGCGCGTCCTTTCCACTCTGGAAAAACGCCGATTGTTAATTGTTATGCTAATATAAAGATTTCTATCGTTTCGTATTGTTTGCATGTGACCCTCGCTGTAATTGTTTTAATCTTAAATATTTATGTATTTTAGAAACAATAAAGCTGTAGAAAATATTTTATTTAGCAATTCTAACATGTTTTTGAAGACTACAATCGTTGGATCTCACTAAAATCACTTACCAAACATGTATTATCTCGAACGAAGTTTGCTTGGGTTTGACGGATGTCCTCATAAGGCCAAAAGCCAATATGATATAATAATTTGAAGTTTTATTTACTGACACTTACCTGAAAAGAAAAGTATAAAATCTTATTTAATTAACAATTTGGAAACTTAACTGCCTTATATAGTTATCTAATACTTTATATAATATTGTAATGTATGTGGTATCCGAATGTAGAACATGTTTATTATTGCAGGCGGGCGCAATATCGCCCTCTATGCGTCTAATATAGTTTATAAACAATGGTCTTATTTACACGCTACTGTATATTGTAAATAAACAGTTACGTTATGATACGGTGCACAAAAACAACTAGTCGTTTAATCTATAATCTATACTAATATTATAAAGAGAGAAACTTTGTATTTTTGTATTTTTGGATTTTTGTATTTTTGTTTGTATTGAAATAACTCAAAATCTACTGAACCGATTTCGATAATTCTTTCACTATTAGAAAGCTACGTTCTTTGTGTCTAACATAGGCTATAATTTATTTTTAGCAAAGTTTAGGAAATAGGAATAAACAACGCATTTCTGGACCCTGTCGCAAAATTTCATTAAATTTTCCTTTTATTGGCTTACGCTGGCTAAACCGCTCGAGTTATATCAAAATGATGTACGAGACATTTGTAGATCTAAAAAAGTTCTACAAAAAAGTCAGCGATGGCATATGTTTATCTTTTACGGTTTTCTCACAATAATCACTTTTTGTTTTTTGAAAATCAATTAAAATATGCACTTAATTTGCCGCGTAATTTTTTTGGTTTAAATATTAATCCTTATCCAAATAAGTGTGTCTGTTATCAGGCGAATTTAATGTAGATTAAAATCGTCCTTGACCTTATTTAAATCTGACGAATAGTTTAGAAGATATCGCGAACACAAGTAATAAGGGTAACCGAAAAATCATCTTACGAGCAATCTTACAAGCAAAAGCAAAGAAGAAATGCAAAATAATTAGGACATTCTGATATTTAATTTAGTTAATTGGGGTTTGAAAATGGTTAATTTCGAAGCATCCATTATTACTGTTACAAGCTATTGTCTGTAACTTTTGTTCTAGACATGATTTTTTAATTCCGTAAAATATAACAAAATCTTTGGACCTTACATCAAATAGAAAAAAATGGTTGAAAATTTCGACAGTGTTCCGTTTTAAATACTAACAGTTTGGCGATCAAAGTATAATGTTGCGTTTTCACAATGTAGGTTGATACCTACGTATTGGCGGCGACCTCTCGCTCCCCGGCGTCATTAACGCCATGATCGGGAGCGAGAGGTCCTGGGAAGCCGTGGCCTCCTTCTGCGAACACGTCATGTTGCAGAAGGAGGCGAAGGAACGAGAGCGCGAGGGGGACCCCTCAGCGCCCCCGCTCCGCCGAAAGAGAGTGGGTCGTAGACGGCGGCAATATGCTGCTGTCCCACCCACTCTAAACCCTTAATGAGGGAGCTGCTTGGCAGCTGACGCAGGCGGGGCTGTGGACGAAACCGACATGTGCCCACGGTCCCGCCGTAATGCGTTTGAGGGCGGTCAGGTTTTAGTGGGTATTCTGGTCACCTTCTGTGGCCAGCGAGTCCCGCACTCCCTACGCCATTGCACTGCCCGGCGTAGGGGTGCATAAACGCATTACCTGACCTTAAAAAAAAAAAAGGTTGATACCTACGCTACTTAGATGATGCAGTTCAGTGTTCAGATTCCTGTCGTACGGCTGAACGTCCGATGGTAGAATGGTGATGGTGAATTATTTCATGTAATTCCTGCGCACACCCTCCAAAATGTAGCCGGTAGAACACCGAGAGACTGGCCACTTTACGCCACTTTACGCCAGTGCTTAATATTGACTAAATTTAGTTTTTGGTCACCGATAAACTTTTTGGCCCGCCTCTCCACTGAATCCAGGGGTGCGAGTTGGTATTTGGATGCACCGGCCCAGATGTGACAGCAGTATACCACACACGGCCAGATATGTGCTATGTACAGAATAAAACGCTGTCCCGGTGTGAAGTCCAGCCGCACCTTGGTAAAAACTCCGAGCTTCCTAGCAGCTACCTTTGCCTTAGACTCAATGAGCTATCCGAAGATAAGATTCATGGTTAATATTAAACACCACGCGGACGAAGTCGCGGGCAACTGCTAGTAATATTATAAAGAGAGAAACTTTGTATTTTTGTATGTATTCTAATAACTCAAGAACTACTTGGCCGATTTCAAAAATTCTTTCACTGTTAGAAAGCTACATTATCCCCGAGTAACATAGGCTATATTATTTACTTCCACTCGTACGTAGTCGCGCACAACAGCTAGTTTAATATAATTCTACGAAATTTAATGAAGGATAATTCAATATTGATATCATAAATCATCGTATTCTATTCTTATTTTGCGGTTTAAACATCTGACGATAAGAACTTTAAAAAATTGGACAAAACTTTATGGTGAATAAAATATATATCATATTTTGATAATAATTAAAAAACTAATCTTTCTTATTTGTTCTTTTTTTGTTAACAGTACCGGCTTTTTTCAGTTTACGTTAACATCTGTCGCCACGCGCGGCTTACGTATACCGTCCGGTATTCTTAGACCCGCCTCCACCCACTAATCCAATAAACACATCAATGATTTGAAGCAAACTGGAGCAGTCGGAGGTCTTCGTAAGCTGGTCATCAGGGAGCCCATTTTGAAGTTACCACTCACCGCGTCGCCTTTTCTATAATGTTCTATTTTAGACGATATCCCAGCGCGTGTATTAATAGCATACATATTAGAAGGCGAGTTTCGATAAGATTTCTTGATTGTCTTGTGGTGAATAAAGATTGAAACTTTGGATTCAACTTACTGGACTTCACGTTTAGTGGACTGGAGTTCACTTTGAGAAGAGAAAATAATAGCATGGGAACGTCTAACGCACTTTGTAGATATCTACATATTTAGTATTTAATTTGGACTTGTATGACGGTAAGTAAATACATCTAGAACCGAAGAAACTATTAACGAGAATTGGTTGTTGTTTAACTTAATTTTAATTAGAAAAAACCGAACAAATTACCGTTTATACGATCTAATGAAGCTGATTAAATAATAACGCCATCTATCGCTTTCTATTGAACACCTGTCCGCGAGTTGTTCGACCACTCGAAGCTCGTTATTAGGGTCAAATAATGAAATCGCTAAAGATGTTTTGATTGAAACAGATCACTTTTTGCTGATGATTAAAAACAGAATACTAAGACTACTTTTACATTTCTGGGTTTAAAATAGTAAACTTTTTTAGAGATTCAAATTGAATATTACTGAAAACCAACAAGTATTGATAAATATTTATTATAATTTCATTTATAAAAATAATATAATATAAGAGAGATATTTTGTATTTTAGTATGTATTGAAATAACTCAAGAACTACTGGGCCGATTTCAAAAAATCTTTCATCTTTACACAGCTACTTTATCCCCGAGTAACATAAGCTATATTATTTAATTCCACGCGGATGAAGTCGCGCACAACAGCTAGTTACTTATAAATAAAAGAATTGTTAATTCAATATTAATTAAATAAAATAAAGCCGGTACCTGATTGAATGACAAACATTTTCGATAAAGTCGAAAAAAAAATAAGTAATAAAGTTATGGAATTCATTATAGAGTTCCTGCCGAGACGAGTTTTTTAGTATCCTTTCTACACGACTGCATTGCAATATTGCAACAGACCTACGAAAATACTAGAACAGACATTACTGAAATACTTTTAAACATTTTTATATTGCTAAATTATTATTACATACTAGCTCTACAGCTAATAGACACACTTGTCTCTGTCTACAGCTTCAGCGCAGTAGACAGAGACATGGTCCAAGTACACAACTCCACAGACTACTCTGACTCCGTTCGCGTGAATTGAAAAAAACTCATTAAGCAGACTGACTATGTGTTCTTAGAAATAATTAAAAGATCATAATAAAAAATATTAAACTTTTTTATTCGGAAGGCCACAATATGTCTCGATTTTAAAACGTAGAGTAAAAAGTTGCAATCATATCGCATTATACGGCCGAGTGACTGAATGAATGTTTTGTGAGTCGTTCGTTCTTTATCCACGATCCTGTCGGTTATTATTTTATACGTAGAAAGAGAAAGACATAGAAATGGCTATTCCGTATACGGTTGAAGGACAATAATGTTACTACGTCATAGGTATGTTGTGTGTGCATCACTTTACGGTTTTAAACCAATAACATCATGTCTCAAGTCTTTGCCTGGGACGTATGAAAACGTAGTTCACCGAAAATACGCTTGGAGCGCCACAATACTATGAGATACGTCACATTTATTTGGGTCTTATTTCAAGACCCAAACAAACAAATCGCATACGGAGAAAGGGACCAAAGATCTATGTCACTGTCTATGTCACGTTACGTATATTTCGTATAAATGTGTCACAGTCGCTGTCAATATGACATATGTCATATCTCATCTGGTTCTATTAATCTATTTTTTTTTTTCATTCAATCCAGCTTATTTTTAGCTAACTTTGTATGAAGGAAGAAACGCAATTTTGAAATGACTCGACAACTTTTAAAAAGTACCATAGTCGGGTTTTTAAATATTTTCTGTACTGCATTACTTAAGAATTATATAATTATTATTAGTAATTATAAGATTGCAACTAATTAGGTAATGTCTAGTGACTAAACGCAGTAGAAGCTTGCCTAATTTACATAAAATTCTTGTAATTAACTTTCATAAAATGAGACGCATATTTTATGACATTACTCAGTGATTCCTTAAGCATATCGTGTGAAATCTAAGACTAAGTGACTACATAAATGACCATTAAAACATTCTAAGTGAAGTTGTTTTAATAATAAACTTTTTAAAGCCTTAAAAAGCGTAATACAGTCAATCCTGGACAAGCGATAGTCCAAGGAACCGCGATATTTGTCTCGCTTATAGAGGTGTCTCTTTAATCCGAATTTCTCGCTTATCGAGGTAGCTCGTCGGGACCAAAGAATGAAAATGACAAACACAGTACAGTACAGACAAACCTGGATACGCACGAAACCTCTATAAGCGAGAATCATTCACTGATCCCGACGAGCTACCTCCATAAGCGAGACAAAAATTCACAATATATACTGTAATTTTAGACTTAGTACTCGCAGTACTTGGGTACTTGGATTGGTCCCGCACCTGCCTGTCCAGTTTAGTTGCGCATAGCTTCATATCTGACGCTGAACAGATGACATTCCTGTTTCTAAGCCCCGTATATAAAGTATGTTATTAATAAAATTAATATAATGGGAGAAAGTATCTGATGTAGAGACTGATTGCCACACTCAGAATGATTTAAGCGATCCCTTTGTGTAGTGTAGAACATTTACACGAACTAAAATTACCACATATCCTTCGGAAAAAAATGTATAAAGTACTGCGATAAACGAGGACCAATAAAACGTCGATTATACAATACTGGAGGACACTCGGAACTAAATAAGATAGGCCAGGGGTCTCATTGGACCAAATTATGTATCACAAGAAGTACCAGGAACAAGGATGTTCTGTTTAATAAATAAATAAATTTTATGAATGTACCAGTACCAAACGTAGAAAGTACAACAGTAATAACGCTGATTCTCGTTTCGGAATAAAGCGGAAAATGTATATTAGGAGACTTTAGAGTTAAGAATTAAAGTATTTAAAAGGAATGCAAAAAGCTTTTCTTTTTGTTTTCTTGTGAAATCTTTAAAAACAATACCGCTACTTATTTAAAACAAATTATATGGGAAATCTTTGTTCTGAATCTAAAATTTAACAGTTTACTTGCGATGTAAAGAAACATAACCTCTTTCCCGCAGAAACAATTGAAACACGGTTAATTATAAATTACCCTTTCTTAGCTGACAATGTGTGAATTTTCACATACACAACCGTAGACAGAGACAGTTTTAGTACACAACTGTATGTAATTGACACATATCAATTCGTACGTGTTAAACTCTAGAACTGTTCAATAAATAAATTAAATTAATATTTTTTCGGTTTCGTATTTTAATAACTAGATGGCGCTGTGCGATGTACGTACGCACTATTGTTTTATTGTTATGTGTTGACGATGTGCACTAAAGGACTCATCTTACATCTAAGGCTATATTTTCATGACTCCTGTACAGCGCGATATAAAAAAATAAAAAAAACACGCATTTGAAATGTCGGTGTGTATGTGAATGTTTCAATGCAAACCGGTATTGAGGTAGATGAAACAGTTATTGACTACTGAGTTCCAAATGAACAAAACGAATGTAAACAAATATCATTAATTAAAATTTATTACACGTTGTAATAAAAGATGTGTGATTAAAAGACCTAACAGATGGTGTTGCAATTTTTTATTCGAATTGCAACAATATCTAGTTCACGTATGGCTTTAATGAAGTAAATTCCATACGAAAAGAATTATGGCCGGTACTGACATTCCTACATTCTGACACGCGAGCTCGTAATTAAATAATGAGAGCCACAGAACACACACAAGTCTCTTTCGTACCGAATTCTAAATCAGTAGAAAGTATCAAGTTTTTAAATGTGTAATGGTCATTTTCACTAACAATCCCTAAATTTTAGGTAACCCTTAACGCATTTTAAATGTCACTTAACACTGCTTTCGTTTTCACCAACAGTTAAGTGTCACTTTAGACCGCGAGGGATCCGTTAGATTTAGGGAGACCCTTAAGCAAAGAGACACCTATCTAAAACTACTTTAGGAGTTGGTTGGTGAAAACGGGTATAACTGACTTAATTCACCTGTCCCTTAATTCAAATAACGTGTAGAAATGGTGTCACAATCAATTCTATTAGTTAAATGCTTAACTAATAGCTGTTAATAAGAATTTGTTAGTGCTTTGGTTTAATTACCAAATTAGCGTAATCAAAATTACATTCCTATTTAGTTTTAAAATAAGTTTTATAACTTTAATTTAATTTTTATTTTTTAATAGCTATGTTACTTTAGCTTCTAAGCCAAATCGTTTGATTGGATAGAAGATTATCATAAAAAATGTATTATAACGAGAATGATAGACGTCATTGTGGTTGGAAACCATCAGAATGACCTCATGGAGGCATTGAACTACACCGTTAACGACAAGATATTTTACCTCTCGTTGTATATCAATCATAATCATTTTGTAACATAATGAGCTGATGATATTTTAAACATACGTGGAACCGTCGAATAAAATTACTATATTACCATGTATATTCTGCGCCTACGCGTAAGCAACATGAAACCGAGTTAACTGGAAACTGGATAATTACGTATAGGATATAACCGCGGATAAAATTACAGAATTAATGAATACATTAGGAATAAGGACGGATGAAGAAAAAATAGTGCTAAGTGAGGCGCCGGCGCCAGCCGCCCGACGCAAGGATAAGCGCACGCGCACGCTACACTAGAAATCACATTACATACATACGAATATAACTCCTATCCGCAAGTGTGAAGGTTGAAAATGGTAGAAATATAGACTCTACATATGTCATTCTCGAAATAGAGCGTATGAGTGCGCTCATGCGACCGTAGCGAGTCATTACAATACTTCGAGTGTTCCAAACAAACAAATATAAGCTCTGGCGCACGGTCATAACGTTGCAATCTATCGATCGTGTTATCCCTGTCTTATGTTACGTGCGAGATAGAGATGGGAAGCGAAAAAATTTATCCGCGAACGCAACTGTCCCGTTCGTTTTGACGTCGCGCGCGGCTGGCGATGTGATAAATATCTCGTTTCGGACAAATTACGCCAACGTATGTTTAATTCGAATAACCCTTTAATGCCGAGGTAGCAGGTTACTCCAATTACACTTTGGTATCTGTATCACGAAGGTTTATATTACGGAAAATGCTTTCTGACTTCCTATTTCTTACATAAACCCTAGTAGCATATATCGGTTCATGTTTGTAACATTCTTACAGATTCTCTCACAGACCATAGTCAAAACCTACGTCATCTCAAAACAAACTACTCAAGGGGGCTTACGTGAATAAATAATACATGCACTTCAGAAGCTTTGACAAACTATTAATAAAGCAAACAATGTATATTCGATTGTCTGAGAACGTTAGCTACACACTGGACACATGATTTGTGTACGGTCTCACGGATTATGGATTCATCGACTCAAGGGTTAATAGATTCCTCTTTTCATGGATATATGGATTTAATGGACTCATGGCCACACGTACTCACAAGCGCCGCTCGAGTTCGACGAGCGTAAGATATTTATAGCCCGCAGCAGGTGTGCTTGTAAGACGAAAAACATAAATTCGTATTCGATAAGATGAACAAAGCTTTGCGTAATACGGAAAGGAAAATTAATACATCTCGTCCAATGTATACGAAATTGCACAACAATACGCTGCATAAAAAGTACACGAAGACTCATATTCAACAGACAGAATTGATTCATCCAATTCTAACAAAAAAACCTCTATGCAAGTGACCAAAGCACGTAGGAAGCTGCGTTAAGATTATTGTACTTACTGACTAAATCTATATAGTTACATGGATATTTTTGGTGTACCTTCAAGGCTTTCTTTCTATAACTAATAATCTCAATTCAAATAACTCAAGCTACTCCAAGCCTATACTTATACGATGCGTGTTTTATTATCTCGTTCGCCGCCTATCTCCCGCGTCTGTCCCGGTCCCGACAAAAACTACAACGACCTTATCACGGAACACGAACATCGACTTAGCCGGGGCCTATTTTTATTCTTTCGGTCGATGCTTTTAGCCATATCGGCGTCCCAACGTGATTTATAAGCCAGAGCTCGATTAACGGGTCGCCGGAAATCCATGAGAGTGGACCGAAACCTGGGAGACTAAAATATAGTAGATATTAGATTCCGTGTAATAGGGTTGTAAATATTAGTGTAGGAATAGATAAGAACAGACTTAAAAGGATGGTTTAAATGCTCGAAAATAAAGCAAAAGCTCGAATTGGAAACGAAGGACCAAAACGACAGATTAAAATAAAAGCATAAATACATTATGATACTAATCCTTTTAACAACTCAACCATAGTGACGATAAATCTAAAGACAAAACATGAAATATTTTAAATTGTATCTAACAATAGATACAGGGTGCGTCAAGTGGGCACTCTGAAGCGGTCGTGTCGACAGGTAGAAGATGACTCAGCGTATTCCACAAACAACAGAACAAAATCAATCCTTAAAACAAACATAAAATCAAAACTAAAACAAACTGACAACCACTTAAAATATTTGGCCTACATTATAATAAAACAATGAATTGATTTTGAACTATAAAATGGACAATCCTTAGAATGTCATGTTTCTTCTGACGAATCCTAATTAGTAATTACGATACCATCTTAGCTCTTGTGTAGCCTGTCTTCATAAAATATCAATTGTTATGAACAAATTCATCAAGCTTTTTTACTTTAGATTTAGCATGGTGCCAATATTATTTTACCCAATTTCAAAATTTGACTTCGATATATCCATTCGTAAATGCTTGGGCATATTATAGCCAAGCAACGGAAGAATCCGGACTTGTATTAGGAATAAATACTCCATCAGCTTTTAAACATTAAAGATAATGATTCAAAAAATCTAAAAATCATTCCAAAGCAATTACATTCCTATTTCGAACCAATAACGAAAATTGCAGGTAAGTTTTTTTTAGTTGTGACACACAAAAAATCGGCGTCCCTTATTTGCCAATTGCAGGTAGAGGTACCTGAGTGGAGAACAAAAGAGCCATAGAGTCGGCTGTTAATGCAACGTGGGCGATGTCAATCAACTCATCCTACTTATTCCCGGAATAAACTCAACAAATGGGTCTGGTTGCGATAACGCTTTACTGGCCGTTCGTCCTTACGCCCTAGTACCGTTCCTGATAACGGGAACCTTTTTCTTAATTGATTTTCCCTGTTCTAAAGCCAGTTTTATCGAAGCGCATTACTTGATGCGGCCAGTTTATCAGTTTATATTCAACATATACGTAATCTTTTCGAAGGATAATAAATGTTTTTATTGAAGGTAGACCTTTTGAATTAGAGCGTGATAACGATGTTGATATTCTAACAAATATAAAATGCATCCAAATTTATGGCACCGTAAAAGGAGACAGAGATAATAAAACTTCAATTTGTAGGATCCACAGACATACTAAATGCATCTTAAAACGTTTTAAGTAGCTTACAATGTTTGAGTTAAAAAGCTCACTTAACTTTCTGTAACGAAACAAACTAGGCAAGAAGCAATTAAAAGAAGATGTTTAACTCGACCGCCATAGAGAGTAGGTGCATGAGGCAAACAAAACTGTAGTCAGTACATCGCAGTATGTAATTTTTAGAAACAAAACTGCAGCAGAGTCAAAGAACGTGGTAATTCTGTGGTAGTTATCACAGACTGTTGCAAGCAATCGACAAAGCAGCATCCGCTGTAGTATTGATAATCAACCGCAGTATACCAATACTTGTGAAGTTGGTCTGATTACGGAGAAATGGTATTATATTACTCTTGTTTTGTTGTATTGTTTTAGACATTTCTAGTACGTTCAACTGTATTTGTGAACATAAAGATGACGTTTGAATATATAGATTTACGTTGCAAACGTTATTGTAGGGTATCATCACTCTTTTGGTAAATATTTGTACGTATTACGGTTCTTTTCCTCTGATGGGTGAATTTAAAATTGTTTTATTCTAGAGAAATAAGACCGCTAGCTATAAAAGTACCAGATAACATTATGCTGACTCAGAATGTGGAGTTTACTTTAGTTTTGTGACTCACATCATGCAGACATTGTGATATACCAGCCACACACGTTAGGTTTAACATCACTATTTTCACCTTACATGCATATCTTATAGGTTTACCCTAAAACTGTTCATAAGGGACAATTGAACTCGTTTATCCCCGGTGATTCAAAATCTATCTTGTGTTACCTACATTATACGTTTCCGTTACTTGTTTTTGATTTCTCAAGATGGCGGACTTCAGAAACATGATGTTTTTGGCTACGATTCAAACAATAATATTTTGAATTAATTATTTAACAATTGATAAAATACACATTGAGTATAGAATAACACATCCTGTTTAAAATAACTAGACAGTGTTTATAAAATTTATTTTTGAATATTTAGTTTTTAAAGTTTATTTTGTTTGAAACTGATGAGTTTTTTCTTTTTGAAGTGCAACTTAAATAAGCAGATTTGTTGAATTTGTTTAGCAGTTGGAGGATGTAAATTTTCTGACCAATATATTCATATTTATACAGTAGAAATGGCTTCATACGACATTGGTAAACACGTCATATGACGACCGAAACCCAGTATGACCGAATATGGTTTAAATATGAAATCATTTAAGTTAGAAGCAATAGTTAATGCATCTGTAGAAGAGTAAAAAAGGAGCACTCGAGAAGCACAGATGTTTGTGAGCAATTGAGGATAGTCACTTAACAGCGACCTGGTAACAGATGTAGGGTGCTTGTACGCAGCTTATTAGAGTAGACTCATGTAGCTATTTTTAGATATTTAACATTCCTAGTTTAGACTAGATGAAAATATAAACTCTGAGGGGCTACCCAATGCAAATGCGCTACAAAGCGACTCTATAGCGAACGCCAAAAATGTATGGACCTGACAATGACGTTTGATATCTCACACGTGACAAGCACAAGACATATCAAATGTCAATTTCAGTTTCATACATTTTTGTCGATTCCAACAGCGATATCGCCAATCGAAAAGTAATTCGGGTAGCCCCCAGTAATGAAGTAGAAAAATGTTAGGAATTTTTGAAAGAATGGATATAAAGGGAAGCTTTATTGATTTTTAAACGGCCATGCTAGCAATTAAAATAAATACTCATACAGTTTTAGGATGAATCCGGATTTAAACCATTATCATCATTTTGACGTTAAGTAAAAATATTAAATAAGAATCTAAGTAAAATATTTGTACAATATAAATATGTATGCGGATTCTTCAATCTAAATACCAAATGGCATCGAACAAAATAAACAAAATCCTTCTACAGGAGCCATTTCATTAGCATAACAGCTTATAAAAACTTAAGTGGTTCAATATTAAAAATTCAAATAAGATGACAACAGATAATTAAATATGCATATTATTATAACGAGTTATGGGACGAAAACTGTCTAATCTACCTTACGGACGAATAGTCTGGATCTGGACACAGTCTGGAAGAATACTTGCGCTACTTACTTACTACATTACTTAGTTCCGTGCAAACGGAGTCGCGGCCAAAATTAAAAAGAGATGTGATGTTCGTCGCGGGACGATATTTATTTACACGCCTGGGGGCTACCCAAAGTACTTTACGAACGGCGATATCGCTGATGGAATCGACAAAAATGTATGAAACTGACATCGCCATTCGATAAAGTCATTTGCTTGTCACGTGTGAGATATCGAACGTCATTGGGAATTACATACATTTTTGTCTTTAACTATAGAATTACTTTGTGGCGCATGTACTTCGGGTATAGCCTTGACCGCACGAGGATAGTATTTTAGTCGAGTGCAAGTAGCATTTATCCGAACAAAGGATATACTACTGTTCGGACTTGTTTAAGCCTAAACCTACGCACTAAGATAGTAATTTGGTAACTAAACGTGTTCGAACAGCAACATTTTAGTACAGTAGACTAGTAAATCCTTTGTTCGGATACTTGCTATATGCTACTCGACTAAAATACTATCGTGGTGCGTACAAGGCTTAAGTCCCCTGCTATCGTGGTTGCTATTTTTAAAGAATCTTTAATTCAAGAACGCTTCACGCAGAGTCGTTATAATTACAATGAGCGTTGTACGATAAATATTCACCACGTCGACGTTTTAACCGTCTGAAAGTCTTTCTGTACAGAGAATTGGTTCTTTACTTAAACACCATAAAGCTCAAGGTCGCTTAAAGGGCATTAGAAGGGTTAATGCTCGAAGTCTGCGGTATTCTATACTAATATTATAAAGAAACTTTGTACTTTTGTATTTTTCTATGTATTGAAATAACTCAAGAACTACTGGGCCGATTTCAAAAATTCTTTCACTGTTAGAAAGCTACATTATCCCCAAGTAATATAGGCTATATTATTTAATTCTACGCGGACGAAGTCGCGAGCAAAAGTATTTTTATAAAACACAATATGTATAACTGTTTGAAATATTAGTTTCATCGTTTTTAAATATTAGTTTATTAGTTTATTTTAATGAGAAGTCTCTATAGTGTGATGATTTTTTATAATATTGTAGTTTATAAAACACGTTTTGTCTTATTGAATAGATTTCCCGTATTTTCACAAAATGCCTGTGGCGCCGTCTGTAGCTTCGTCCAGGTCAGAAAGCCAGGAGATTGATTGCATCTCTACTGCACAATACAATAGCTAGCCTTGGGGCTTATAAGACTAAGTACAGTCGGACCTGGATAAGCCAGAAACCTCTATAAGGGAGAGATTCTCTGGTCCCGAGCTACCTCCATGAGCGAGAAATTCGGATTAGAGAGAAACGTCTATAAGCAAGACAAATATCGCAGTCCCTTGGACTGTCGTTTATCCAAGTTCAACTGTATTGTAATTAACCATTATTTATTTAAATTCCTTTCCTTTCAATAGCTTTGATTTTTTCCCTTCGTTTGTTTAGATTCCTTTAACAAGGAACAATTTTTTTTTCTATTGAGATTTTATCGTGGGTTTTTCGCACGAGATATTTTTATAATTACTGTGATTCTTTTTAATTGATTACAACGGCTTCATTAGACCGAGTTCGCGATAACGAACTTAAGGAGTAAAATCTCAGTTTTTATCGCGAACTGGGAATAATGAAGCCATAAGATTGCAGTCGCAATTCATTGTGATAAGCCTTACGCCCTCTTAATTTATGATATAGGTAACCTTATCTCATTTCCCACGGTCATTTTTAACAAAACCCACGCAATACATCTTTCTTATTTTTTTTTGTGATAACATTAAGTGCTAAAAGACTTGATAACCTTTTGAATGATAAGTATAAAATGCAATTTTAACACGTTACCTGCCATGGTATACTATCAAACTTGGATGAAGGCGACGAATATTGCGGTTCCTTGGACTCTCAGATATCCAAGTTCGACAGTATTTCTATACAAACATTATAAAGAGAAAAACTTGGTATTTTTTTAATTTTTGTATGTATTTAAATTACTCAAGAACTACTGGGCCGATGTTAAAAATTCTTTCACCATTAGAAAGCTACATTATCCATGAGTAACATAGGCTATATTATTTAAATCCATGCGAAGTCGCGCATAACAGCTAGTAGTTAATAAAACACTCTCTATTAAAATATTAAACTGAAGTACGAGTAGGGCACAAAAAGGACCACATCAACTTATAGGATTTTTTCAATTACTTTTATGTCTGTTCCATTATAAACCGTAACACAATGGACTAAGGTTATATTTCTCTTACAGTCAGTCACCGTCAATCAAATGACGGCATTCTCATAATTATTGATAAGGCAATACGAATTAATTTCGCATGCACGTACTGTAATTGTACATATACGGTCGTGTTTATCCGGGTGTCAACATGAGGATGCGTCAGGAGTCACCAACTCAAAGCTACCGGTTAATAAATATTTAATTATCTACAAGAAGTAATAGAAATGCTTTGTTTATCAATTAAACGCTTAATTAGTTGAATATAAAAATATAATAATAATGCTTGTAAACTACTTTGTGTTTGGTTCAAAGCAATTGAAAAATATCTGAACATCAAGTTATTTTATCCCATTAAGTTTCGTCCGAATGTGGTGCCGGAAGCCTAATTTTATCCACTTTCCCTACCTATCCTTTTGTAATAAGGAAATTATGGGAAGAAGAAGTGAATTGGCAGAGGAGGGGACGCTTAAGAAGAGGTATTAGCGTCTTGCTATGCGTCTCCTCCTCCGTAGATTAAGGGCAGGCAACGCATCTCCAATTACAGATGTCTATGGGCAGCGGTCGCTTCGTACTTTCAGCGAATCCAGGTGATCGCTTGCTCGTTTGCCACTTTGTAATAAAAATAAAAGACATATGTTCAGTAATAACCAAAAGTTTGTAAGCCCTGCAATATCATGATAAGCATACTCTATGCAGTCATAGATTATATCATAAACGGTCATACTATGATTTTTATTTGGTATCAATTTATTAAATTCGATTGGCTAATCTGTTACATGTTTATATGGTATGATTAATAAATTATTAATTAATAAAATACATTTTAAACACTGAAGTATTTAAGTCAAATAGTTTAATATAAATTAAATATTTTTGTCGTAACATTACATTACAAGAATGTTAGGTCAAATACAGCGTGTTTCAAAAGGAACCAACCATTTTAATAATAACTTGTGACACTTTTTTGGACAATGACGGAGGCGCTAATGCGCTGTCACAATTTAGTTTGACTTTTGCCCAAGGAATCAGTTGTCCTTGTCTGTATTATCTATGTTTTTAGAGAATGACAGTGATGGGAATATTGTTACAATAGTGGAAATTCACCGTAATATAAAAATTCCAATGTTCTAAGACTATATAGTAGTTAATTCTCCCACAAGATGGCGCGAGTTACGTCACAGCGCACATCGCAGCCGCTTGCGCTCGTAAAAACGCCTTTAAATATTTCGGAGTGCAATAAAATTCTTAAGCAACAGTTGCCTTTAAGTGTTGAATAATTAATGTTGATCGTAGACGATATACTGCGCTGTCCGATGACCACACGTTTTATTAGCATTAGGACTACATTTAAAGTATTAGTACAAACTAGTAGTAATATAACGAAACGTCCCAAGACCGGAACAAAGTTCATACACCCTATAACACTAAAGCTTCCTTAGACCGTTGTAACGCAAAAATGGGTCTTACGCCGAAGCAGAATCTTCGTTGCGCGAACTCGGTCTAATGAAGCCGTTAAGTAAAACGTATTATGGATAATGGAGTTTCAGTAATTCTAATTATTCATCCCTATTTAAAATTAATTGCTCTACACTGTTAATGTTGTCTCTTTATAGGGATAGTAAACATAACAAGCTGATCACTTAATTTGTTATTTTCCCATGTGAATTACAAATACGATACATTCAAACTATGAAGGTGTCAAATGAATTGGTGATGACATAAAAATGCCACTACAATGTGGTAAAGCTGTCTATAGATGTTTAGTTTTATAAATGTGCAGTTAAAACTGACGTGCTCAAGTCAATTTGAACACAGTCGAACTGTTCAGTTTTCAGTTTTAACTGCGCAGTCGAACTGTACAGTTAAAATTGAGTGTCAGTAACCGGCTTAACACTATTATCTTGAACTAGCTGTTGTTAGCGACTTCATCCGCGTGGAATTAAAAAAAATATGCCTATGTTATTCTGGTATAATGTAGCTTTCTAACGGTGAAAGAATCTTGGAAATCGTCCCGCTAGTTTTTGAGTTATTTACTACATACAAAAATACATATCCTCTTTATAATATTAGTATAGATTAGCATTTTTAACTATAAAGAGATGATTGATATGATAAAACTTCGATCGACAATATTTGTGTTTTTTATCAAAGTGATAAATAATCTATGAATAATAAAAATTATTATCCATATTCATAAATTGCAATTATTGTATTAGCGACCGGTGGCGCTGGCGCCTCGCCTCCGCGAGACCACAAGTAAACAAAGATGGCGTGGGTTGTTACTGCGTTTGCCACGCAAATATTATACTAGGCGAAATGCTTGCAATTTACAAAGATACGTGTGAAAACTTGTTTATATTATCAGATATATAGATTATAAAAGTATGAATATAAAACAAGCTTTTTATAACCTAACTAATACATTACTTACTTTTGGCCACTAAGTATTTAACACATCTATATTGTTACAATATAGGTAGAAATAAAAACATAGTAATGATTCGCGTTTGTTTTAAGAGAATTGTATATTACAAAAACCTTATAAGTCGTAGGAATATCTTGAACAGGGTTTAACGTCCTTTACGTCTCGACGCTTTGTCATACATCTTTATATAGAAATCCATTGTGTTAATTAAATATACTACAATGTGAATATATTTATGTACATATATCAGAAACTATACTAAATCATAAAAAATGGGCAAGTTAAAAACGCTAAGTTTTTCTGATGACTAGTATAAGTCACAAGAATGCTTAAAACTTAGTCCTCTATTAGTCCTCCTTAGTCCCTTATTCCGAAAATATATATAGTACTGCGATAAACGAGGACCGATAAGTCTTCGATTATACGATACTGGAGGACACTCGGAACTAAATGAGATAGACCAGGGTCTCATTGGACCAAATTGTGTATTGGTACCAGGAACAAGGATGTTGTGTATTTTGGAATCAATTTTATGAATGTACCAGTACCAAACGTAGAAAGTACAATAGTAATAAGGCTGATTCTCGTTTCGGAATAAAGCGGATAAAGGTTGGAATTTTAAAGCCGGTTATAAGGATGAGATAACTATTTAATTATTTAAGGCAATGTCTAATTCGTGTCGACCCATTGACACGAGGCCTAAACAAACTCGCTCGTTTGTTAATCATTAACTAGGCGTGGGAGCTTCGAAATGCGAGCAAACTGGACCACAAATAAAACTAACGCCCACGCGTTACTTGTATCATTAGAAAAGTAACTAATCGCTCACTAATTTTATGAAGATACTAGATAAAAAAGGTTACTATAATGTCAAGGGTTTGGGAAATATTCTAAGTCGAATAACTATTTTTTTTCTAAATAAATTCAGGAAGTTACCCAAAGGACATTAGCTACGAAACGATTCTATAGCGAACTTCAAAAATGTATGAAACTGACAATGGCGTTCGATATGTTACACGTGACAAGCACATGCGAATGTCAATGTCAGTTCCATACAATTTTGTCGATTCCATCAACGATATCGCCGATCGAGTACTTTTGGTAGCCCCCCAGATCGTTCGCGGAATACTATTATGCTATTTTTTTTATTCGAGACTAGGAAAATATAGTCTTTAACTTTATAGTGCAAGTTTTAAAGACCAGAAATTAGTTTTTAAGCAATGTTGAAAAATAAATGCAATTGCTATAAATACAGGACCACCCACGTTTGAGAATTAAAGATATAAAACATTACAACACGGACGTTTTACATTTGAGTCAACTTCCTTACAAGTGAAGCAAGAATTGTCACATCGATGACACTAAAACCGTGATACCACCCAGGTGGCAATCATGTCTTGAATTAGCAAATAGTAATTGTCAGTTCACGTGATTAGATTATTATAGACCAGTTTGAAATGGACTAAACTTAATCTATTAAAAAATCTTTAAAAACCCCAAATGGTATGTAGGTATATATGCTATGTCACGGTAAATTTACGTAAATATCTAAGAAAATAATTCATTGTTTAAGTACCACTAAATATAGAATGGTTAAAAGTAAAACCCTGAATACATCGTGTTTTTTTAATAAAAACCAGTTTCCATCTGACATTATCAGACAAATGTCACTTTACATTCGATAGCCATTGGCATCCGAACAATGGATTATCGATGCCAACTGAAATCGATTATTATTCGAAACATGTTAATCTATTACTTATTCCACAATCGATATTCGTAACCAAGGACTGTGTGGCCATTATAAATCAAGACCGCGTTTTACTGTCGTGTGTCTATGCTTTTAATATATCTAGAAACTTCTTAACAGAGAAAGGACTGGAAAGATGCAAGGGTGCGTTAACCTTGTTAGAATAAATTGCCATTTAATCCGGTACTTGCATGCAGAAACGATGCCAAGATAGTAAAAATAAATACTATTTTAATAATGTATCGTATCTATAAATCTATGAATAAAGATTTTCTAATAAAAATAAAGAATTTATCCAAAAATTTTACGAAGGAATAAGTCCATAACATTTATTTTACATGACAAAATCGTTTTTGTCTAACCAACTTCGCTAAGTTACGTTTTAATTGCACAAAAATAACTACTATAGAATACTTCTTTGCTAAATTACAATTAGCATATAGCTTTAGCATGCAAATAAAATATTAAAATAAGTTTCTTAGTTCCAAAGTTGGCATCGAATAGACGAGCCTTACTAACGAAGTGTCACAGTCACCTTCGACAAGCGATGTCTGTCGCATACATATGAGGTGTTTAACTGCATACATCGTGACGGGATTCGCAAGCTCCTAGTCTAGCTGAATGCCTAGTACTTTATGTTAAACCCGTATATACTAAAGTTGGATGGATGTATCTCAAGAACTGCTGAACTGATCTCCATACAAATTTAGAACAGTCTGGAAGATAGATGATAGGCTACTTACTAGTTTTTTTTTTATTTCTGTGCGGCCGGCGTCCTACAGCTAGTATGTTTATAAATTGTTAATGTTTGTGAATATATGTTTGTATACATTTGTGACATATCAAAATGTTTGTATTACCATGTCCAAACATAATAATATTTAAGTTGTAAGTCTCAACATGCTTTATTGAGATGAATAGTCCTAACCTACTAAATAGAAAACTTCACACGTAGCTTGCAACCTATGGTAATTTTATAAAATTATTCAAAGGGTCATTGTAATGAGTTTCCAAATTGAACCCATTAAATATTTCACTACCGGACATTCATTGACATAAATACAATGCATTCAAATTGCTAATTACAGCAGCGATGCGTTACGACCACATTGTGTGACGTTCCGCGCTCGAATGACACTGCGACCGCAGCGCCGGCGCCACGCTTCCGGCGGCCGGCGGAAGCTAGGTGCAACTATTCAGCCCCTGTTTTACACCTATCAGCTTACACTGCAATTACTGTACGGCGCCAATGTTTTTTAATGATCATACAGATAATATAACACAATAAGCTCGCAATAAACAGGTTTATTTTTAAATGGCAACACAATTAAAAAATGTTTTCTTGTAGAATTTATGGTTTTTATTCTTTAATGCGTAATTTTGGCGATAACTGTACACTTTGAAGTATGCTATAATTGAATGCTTCACGCTTATTTAAGCGTGGAAATTAATTAAAACATCTGTTACGGACTCCGGTTCCGAAACATAGACATTCTTTATGTAGGTGGAACATGTTTTATATTTTACTAGCGGTCGCCAGCGACTTCGTCCGCTTGAAATTTTTGAAGTTGGAAACAAAGCTTTTCATCTTATTTTTAACTTTATAAAATAAGTTTGAAGTAGTAATAGAAACCTATTAACAAAATATCAAGTTTCTAAGACCTACACTGTGAAAAAAAATTTTAGATTCGAACTATGACACCTCTTTTTTGCCCCCAAGGTAAAAGAAAATAAAAATCTTGAATGACAAAGTTATTTATTAATGCCGAAGAGCTCTCATTTAAATTTTCATGCAATTCTGACATAGGAACAACTTTTCTCCATACAAACTTTAGACCCCCTATTCAGACCCTTAGGGGTTGAATTTCATAAAATCCTTTCTCAGAGCACTTTTACGTCGTAACAGAAACGCCTATGCAAAATTTCAAGTCTCTAGGACCCGTACCTACGCTGTAAAAATATTTTTAGATTCCAACTACGACCCCTCTTTTTTGCCCCCCAAGGTAGAAAATTATAAAATTCTTGAATGCCAAAATGATTTCTTCATGGTAAAGAGCTCTCATTCCAATTTTCATGCAATTCTGATGTAAGGTGTGAAAAATATCTGTAGATTTGAAATATGACCCCCCTTTTTCCCCCCCAAAGAAGAAATTTATAAAATCCTTGAATGGCAAAGTTATTTATTCATGCTGAATAGCACTCATTCCAATTTTCATGCAATTCTGACAAAGGAATCACGTTGCTCCATACAAACTTTGGACCCCCGTTTCGGACCCTTAGGGGCTTAATTTCGGAAAATCTTTTCTCAGTGCAAAACTACGTAGTAACAAAAACTCCAACGAAAAATTTCAGGTCTCTAGGATTCGTACCTACGCTGCGAGAATTTTTTTAAAATTCGTACTTTGACCCCCCTTTTTTGCCCCCCAAAGTAAAAAATTGTAAAAATCTTGAATGAGAAACTTATTTGGTCATGCTAAAGAGCACTCATTCTAATTTTCATGCAATTCTAACAAAGCAATCTTTTTTCTCCATACAAACTTTGGACCCCCATTTCGGACCCTTAGGGGTCGAATTTCTCAAAATCCTTTCTTAGTGCTCATCTACGTAGTAATAGTAACCTCTGTACAAAATTTCAAGTCTCTAGACCTAGTAGTTTTGGCTGTGCGCTGATTTTAAGAAACCCCTCTATTCTTTTATATATATAGATAAAAATAAACTTATAAGATTTTTTGCAAAGGGGACTCGTAGATTGTATTTGTTAATGGCAACACTGCAATATGAGTGATTGCAGTAATATTTTTTTATAAAAAAATGTTAATAACCATGTCATAGGTTATTTTTGTTAGATCATCATAACTTGAACGTAGCCTGCTATATACTCATCCTTGTTTACTATCATCCTTGTAGTATAGTACACCCCTTGTATACCCTTACATAGTATAAAACAATAACGCGTTTTTATGTTTGTCCCTATTATATGCTTGAAACTTTAAAACTACGCAACGGATTTTGATGCGGATTTTTTGTAAAGTTTTCGATAATTAATTTACAATATAGTAGAGTAACACAGATAATTAAGCGGTTTTCAATATGATGTCGTAAATTAACACATTTTAGCGCTTACATCGCAAACGCTGCAGTATTTAGTATCAGAGTTATACCGATTTGCACCCGTACGAAGCCGGGGCGGGTTGCTAGTTTAATAATAAAACTTTAATAAATAATAAATCATAAATAAAAAATAAATCTTTAATATTGCAGTAGAAACATTAACCAGTTGGAAATGAATTCTACAATTATCATTACTCAAAATAAAATTGCCATAAAGTGCGTGTAGATTTTAATCAGTCATGTGTTCAACTGACTCATTTTAAAGTCATATCACGGGAACCGAAACAAGCTATCTTATCTTGTTTTATATGAAAAAAATACTATCCAAGGGATAGGCGAAATAAATATTATTTTAAAACAGACAAACAATTTTAACATGATTAATACACAAGTTTTACGGTACCGACTAGTTGCGGACTATTCGAGAGTCACACTACAAGGCGAGTGCTTATTTTCGATAGGCTCCCGAAGAGTCCGAAACTAGTCTGTACCGTCACCGAAAACTACACGTGAGTTTTAGCCGTTTTAAATAAATAAAGTATCATAATGTCTCATGAAAGTTTTAACAATTTTATTTAGATGAAAAATGTATTCCTAAAGCATTTCTCATACCAAAATCGACTTGGCCGTAAGTTTTGTCTGAAACGAACAAAGACAAAATTATTTTTAACCTACTTTCATGAGAAGGTTATAAAGTCAATGCTTTTTTGTAGTCTTTTTTATATTGATTTAAGCCGCATAAAAGCGTAAGATTTTCTCGTATATTCTTTGTTTTTCAGTACTCATTCCAAATGATTCTCGGAAAGATTTCGACTCGTTTTCATGAAACTAATACGAGATGACGCATCTGTATGCATGTTAGGAATTGGTATATGTAATATATAAAAATAGATTATCAATCGGCCGCTGACTTCGAACAATGCATATTCGGACGAGAGCTTCGGAATGTTTTGAAATTTGTACAATATCACGTTTACATCACGGAAACATTATCATATTTCAGTTTGAAACATGTTACTTTGGTAATTATTATGCATGTATTTTTGTGGAAAACTGCACGCAATTTGTCATAATATTATGTAGGTAGTTTAAATGCCATGATCAAAATGAGGGTAAGCTATTTAAAATATGCTACTCTAAACGAGGAGCACTTTTAATATCGTCTGTATTCATAACCCCTGTCTACCCCTATCATAATGGTCGTTGTGTTATACATTTGCTGCACATATGAGTTTCATTAAGCAGGTGTATCTAGTATCAATCTAGTTCCCCCTTTATAATGAATCGCAACATTATGGTACGCTTGTTGGATATCCCCCATGTCACCCTACTCTCTATCACCACGTTAAAATATAAGACTTATTTACACGTGATAAGGTTGAAATTGGTGTAAACGTTGTCTATAGCAGGATGGCGCCGTCTACAATTTTGGCGCCAGACAAGTATTTAACGGAGACACCCTTTAATTCTTTTTGTAAAAGATTAGCTTCCCCTGTACGTGAACGCTTTTAATGTCTACAGTCCCCATTTAATGTAAATATCCGATAAAATTTATGACGTTTAACACGTACAATGCCAAAATGCTTTTCACGTGGAACG
This sequence comes from Papilio dardanus tibullus, assembly GCA_013186455.1. Taxonomy (NCBI): domain Eukaryota; kingdom Metazoa; phylum Arthropoda; class Insecta; order Lepidoptera; family Papilionidae; genus Papilio; species Papilio dardanus. The sequence continues at coordinate 700,870 of QDHC01000737.1, read as the reverse complement.
ACTCGATGACAGTTAAAATGTTAAGTTTCGAGTTTTTTTAATGAAGTAAGAAAGAATTTTAGTTTAAACAAAGTGGATATCAAACATTATTTCTACGGTAAAGATAATCTTAAAAATCTAGACGTGAAACGCGAAAAAAGACTACTTGACTAGTTATAGCGGGATCGATCGTAAATCTATCGAGTCGAGTTTTTGCTGCCATTTTTAAAATTCTTTCGTATAATGATGCCTCAAATTGATGGCGGGACGAATTCCAAATTGCATCTTTAATTTAACATAGAGATAGTTGTTTGGAATGCCGTTCGGATTGCAAACGTTTAGAGCGATTAAAAAAAAACGGTACGGAAAAAGTCATCCTGAAACGGGGATTAGCCAAAAATAGCTATGGTGAATTGTTAATCAAACATATTTGCACAAACTAGATATCAAATATGTTAATTTAGATTCATCTTAATTTATAATAAAGTTTCTAAGGAAAGTATAGGGCATTGAAATTTAAACAAAGTCTAAAACGAAAATATATGTATAGATAGGTACTGGACTATAAATACCGTATAAGAAATATTTGTACCAAATTCCAAACAACAGGATACCTCCTCGTAGATTTATATCCTGTAACATTTCTGCCTGTCCATTATAAATGTAAAGGCTTGAACATAAATACAGAGTAACTGTTCAACACGTACGCAATTAAAAGCCGAGTCGCCTTTGTTAGAGAAATGGTGAAAGTGGATCCCGTTCGGTGCGCGTGAATCAGTTTATAGTTATTAAATACCCATTTTACAATTTAACTTCATAAAACAGTATGTACATGCAATACCAAACCAAAATTACACATTTATAAAGTGTAGAAAAAAAGGATTACGTCAAAAATAAGAACGAAATGCATTTATCGGACATTTTATCAGTTAATCCAAAGAAATCATCCGATTTTAATATTTCAAGTGGATTAAACAAAGAAAATGCAGACTATAAAATATTAAAAATGTTAGTATAGATAATATCAGCGTCTAATGAGTTATGAACGCGATCTATCATAGTCCCGCTGGCTGAATGGACAGCTTACCTTTGCCTTGGGGTGTAGCGGGCGTTGTCTGTGACGTCACTGGCGCCCGACGTTTGGGCGCGCGTCGCACACATGTTGATGTAATTTATGAATTGTTTTAATACTTAAACGACTGGGAGAGTCTACTGTTTAAGTCAAAATTTTAAAGATTACAAAAAGAACATCTTAATAATGATGTAATACTGCAGATTACTCCGCCACATGCCGTCCGTAGTGTACTAACAACATGTGAGCTATTCTGGAACATTCTGTGAGTGATTTCAACAAATGTGCTAAGCAAAGATATATTATACTGTAGATGGAACACTCGATAGCTAAAAGTGAGGCATTTTCTTTGACCTCCGGAGGTCCAATGTAGGGAAATCTCCCTAAGTGTTAACCTCTAAATTACATTTGCCGACATAAAAAGTCGACCGAGTGTAACCTCTTTTCTCAAATTTAAATTGTATTTCAAAGTATTTACTAAAGTTTAATATAATAATTAATAGAAACATTTTTAAAACGCTAATTAAAAATTTATAACAACCATAAAACAAAAATGGTCTTTGTTAAAAATTGTTTGGATTTTAATTGTTTTAAATAAAATAATAATAATGAAAAACGATAATTAACGTTTTAATGAATGTTTTAGTTTATTCTACTGTTTATTTTAAAAATGTAAAAAAATCACACAATTTCCCAAACTTGGAAATTTTTTTCATGATACTGGCAAGTTTTTTTTTTTTAATAATTTGTTTCTTGGCACGCTTTTTAACGTCAAATTAGTATGGAGTGCTACCTCTATGTATAATATCTCTTTGGTGCTAAGATTGTGTTAATCCAGTGTGTCATAGACGATGACGTCACAGGAAACTCAATATGGCGGTCGTTAAATGTTAACGATGCGATTTTTTTACGTCTATCAAGTGCTCAATTTGTAACTGGGATAAAAATACAACGACTCCTTTATATTGGGTTGTAAGAAGTAATTAATGTTAGTATGACTCATTGCAAGAGAAAACAAAGTGATGAAAGTAGTCACACATTCTAACGGGATTTACCGAAAAATGCATGTAATAGATAAGAATAAGAGTCAAAGACATTTCATCGCTACAATGCGTTGTTCCAAGTTCATTGTACAGGAGTTGAGTGAAAGTGCGTCAATGGAAATTGTGCGTGCGGAACGAGTCGAGATAGAAATTGCTTACTGATAGGGTGGCCCCGGCGGTTGCTTATCACGATAGCCGATGGATTGGCCGGTGACATCATACAATCGATCGATACTAGACGCTACCTGTCTAACTTCCCATTTGCGTTTGCAGAAAAATACAAAACAAGCCTAGGAATAATTAGGGAATTGAGTTGGCACGTGCCACAAAAGAAGACTCTAAGTTCTGCCGTGCCATATGACATGTATAATACAAATAAATATTAGGTAAGTCAATGATGCAGCTTTTAGCTTGATGAAAAGTAATTTAGTAAATAAGTAATATAGAATTTTAAATATTAACAATGGATCGCCTGAATAACATTTCATTATGAAAACGTTGTTTCTATTTGAAAAGTTTCACAATATTTATGCGAAGGTTCATTGCAATCTCACGATGAGATTGTAGTAGTTTCTTAATTCCCAAACAAATCCGACTAATAGGTAACAAATTACATTTATTACCAAACTTCTATTTCGTTCTTTACTAATCCACACTACCTATTTATTCTATGTTATGTTAATTCAATAACAACACAATATAAATAAAAGTATCACATCACATAACTTTACAGTTAGTCATTAGTTATCAAGATACTTAATCTTAGCCCTAATTAGTGGTCAATGAAGTGTCTATTCCTACATGTTTCTATTGTACTACCAAAATATCACGTCTTGTTATCTCTTTTTTATCAAACACAATGAGAGGGATGGCCATATTTTGTGTTAGTTTTTTGACAGCTGTAATAAAACACTGCACGTTTTTAACTCCATCAAAGATTATTACGATTTATACGTTGTTCATACTCTTAAGGATTTTGCAAAAATATTTCAAATAGAAAATTGGAAAAACCTACATTTACAAGTTTAATTAACAGCGAAGGATTGTAGTAATTTACATAAATAGCTTTAATTGTATCAAAAAATGTATTTTAAAGTGTACATTAAAATCCTTAACCTTTCGTTAACCTTATCAAGGCAGTGACTGTAATCGAGCCGTAAAAAAAAAGAATCATTCCCAAATATGCGCCCGATTGTGATAAACTTTGAACTTACATACAGACCAATTTTATAGCATAAAAATCTTATCAAATTGTTAACAAAGCTTTTTTTAAGATAAACAGAGGAATTATAATTAAATGTTTTACATAAATTTGATATAATATCAAGCTTTGTATTACAAAGAAGGTAGGAACATTGAGTATTGAGTATTCGCTTAGGCAATTTACATACTGACCGATTTCACAATCAGTCGGTAACATATAAAAACAAAAAATAAACAACAAAACAAATAGACAAGAACATGCACTAATACTAAAGATTCTTGAATAATTATAAATATCTTCAAGCACTTTTGTCTTTATTCTCCGAACAATACGACAAAAAAATAATGGACCACTCATAAATAATGCAGTAAAGTTTAATATTTGATTTAACATTAAGAGGGATACCAAAAGCTAATTATCATAAACAAATTCATAAAACCGGTACATCTCATTATGGATTTCACAATACATTTTTGTTTACAATTTTAATAGTTTGATTCGTATAACAATATGTAAAGTGAACTCACCCATTAGACTAATATCTGTTGATTCTGAAGACGTCTCTTCGCTATATGCGGCAGATAGCTGGTACAGAATAAGCACCAAACACAAACTAAAATTACCCAACGCCATCGCTTTGTCAATTAAAACTTGTTAAATAAAAAACTTTGCAAAATATCTCTAATCCTACATCACTAATTCAAAGTCATCACAACACTTTTTAAACGTCTTCACTTATAATACGTAATTATAATTAAATCACTATTTCAAACTATTTACTATAAAAATATCAAAATTCATTCATAACAAAACATTAATGTCTACGAAAATATAAATAAACCAACACGCGTGTATAACGTTACGAACCAAACGACACAACCACAGTGCTCGAGTGACATAACTCAACTATTGGTTGGTTGATTTTAATGTGAGATAGAAACAGTGGCGAAGAGCGAGTCAGCGAATGACTTCTGTTTCTGTAGTGATGCGCTTTTCGAATGCATTTTTATTTATCGACTATTAAGATTGTATTTTCTTATTATGAATTGTTAATTCTAGAGTTCTTATTATGACATTTATTATAATGGCAAGTAAAGCATATGCAATTTACTGAAATCAATTATTTTTTAAATATTGTTTTACATTTTTTTTCAACTAATATGAATATGTAACATACTATCATAGGTAATAAAAATTCAAAATATACTACGTCCATATCAAAACAGATGGTATTAATTTATTAATATTAATGGACAAATTTCGATACAATCGAATAATTTCAATTAATTAAAGTGTTCGATAAACCTTAAGACATCACTATGATAAGAAACATTGGTAATTACCGAAGGATTTTAAAAATTATAAAATGTGTTTTATTGCTACAGAATAAGTCATAAATTTGAATAGACTGTAGCCATATAATTAAAAATGTTAATAAAGTTTTGGGAATGATTTTAGCGTGCATCTCCATTGTTTTTATGATAGTTTGTGTACCGCAACTTTCTTCGAGGTGGCGTTTTACTATTTTAGTGCGGGCGCCAGTACGACTAATTGTTGGTTTCAAGTTTCTAATGGTCTATTTGGAAACCGTCTACCTGAATAGATGAAAAGATATTAAGCGTTGTTCAAATATATTGAGACAATTGTTTTGTTATATTATTTTAGTTATTATTTACATTGTTGATTCTTCTTTGCTTATTACCCTACGGATTCACTAGACCGATGACACGCAAAACGCCGAAGCAAAATCTCCCTTTTTATCGCGAACTCGGTGTAATGAAGCCCTTTTTTTTTTTTTTTTTTCAAGGAGGAATCTATTTTAGATCCTAGTGCCCACGGGGGGAGCACATATCGGTATGTGGGACTCACCCTCCTAATGAGGGCATACCGCACTAAACCACCTTGTTCCCTCTTGGCCATTCCTGTGGACGAAGCGGGCACGGCAAGTAACTTCCGCGACGCCCACTGGCCGCCTCAGGAAGAGGCCCTCGAACGCCCTTAAAAGGGCGCTGCGCCTAAAGGCGCTCCTCGGAAGACGGCACCGTGCAATGCGGGTTCGGTCCCCCGCCCTCACCCGCTGGTGCCGCCGTGGTTTATAGAGACCACACCTCGTGACCCCGTCTTAATCAAGACGAGGGCCCGCGGTCCCGGGAGTTATCCCGGGATTACGCGAGGGACGTAGGATCACACGCATCATGTACACTCTGAAAACAGAGTGTAACTGATGCGTGCTCCCTAAGCGTCCAACCCTCGGCTGTCTGGGAGTGCAGATGAGTGGGGCAAAAACCCCACCCATTGGCACACAGACTGCCCACCTCGTCCACCTCAGCCGTCTGGGAGTGCAGGTGAGTGGGGCAAAAAACCCCACCCATTGGCACACAGACTGCCCACCTCATCGCATCAACGGTGCGACCCCGCAGAGCCGCGGAGGACAGGGAGAGTGGCGCACCGTAATACCAGCACCCCTCTTCCTCCGCGGCTCTCCCTCACCGTCAGCGGGCACGAAGCCACCACTGACCCGTCGGCGGGCACTAGACCACCACCGACCTCCTCCGCCAGGCCTCCACAAAAGTGAAGGCCTGCCCCGTGAGGGCCGGCCGTCAGAGGGCCGACCGACCCTCCCTCCGTGGTTCCTCTTAGCTTCACCGTGTGCCCATCACGGTTACTAGAGCCCCACCGCCACGACAAGGCGGGAACCGTTGGTGGGGGTCTAATGAAGCCCTAGGGTAAGAAATATTATGCACTTTATGGCGATCAGAGTCTCAACACATGAGAATATTCATAGATTAACTAATCACAATCGGTATTTATTAAAAACAATTTCAACAAACTATAAACATTTCATCATACGAGTACAAGAGCACATGTACCGCGGGAATAGAGAATTGTTTTATTTGTGAACGAGACAAAAAATAAATAAAAAGAAAGAGATGACGAAAGGCTCTCATTTAAAAATCGAACGGCGCATTCGTTTCAATCGCTACTTAGTTAAGGGCACGTACGCACTATCGACTACATACCAAAATTATCATTACGAAGTTTTAAAACATCACAAATCTCTTTTTCATACATACATGCATTTAAGAAAACTAATGGCATTTTAACTACTAAGTGTCTATTTCTATGCATCACAATTATAGTTCAGTGTGGTTGTTTGTGCATGTGCTATTTTCGGTAAATAACTTAATTCCTAACAAATGGTCTTAAAATAAACTTACGAAGTTTATTAATATGCTTGAGAATGACAATTTTGAGGTAAATTTTATGGCATTGCAATAAAAAATAATAAAAAAAAAAAAAAAAAGAAAAATATTTAAAGACGCTAGTGCGTTTTGAGCTAACGCTGACAGGGCTCTGTAAAAAACAAAGAGAGTATACGGCAGCGTGCAACAAGGCCCTTTGTTAGGGCCGGAATGCGTTCAATCCAAGGGCCGGCCCTCGTCCCGACCGGCCCTTGGATATTAATAACCTATAATGACTGGCCATTTTGCTCGGTTGCTAACCTTACAAATACAGCGATATGTTTGTTGTGGAAATTACTTTGATGGTAAAATTTGACATACATGTCAGATGCCACGGCGTTGAGTCTATATGTACGTAGTTTAAAGAGCTGCGGTAACTAACTAGGGTGACGCAGTGACCCGAAATGGTCCTTGACTTCCAACAAAAGAATCCCTTTGGTGAGGTCATTTATTACAAAGCTTATAATTATTTGTAATATTATTTACTGATTAGTATAATATCGAAATATTGAAATAGGTTCGTTGAAATAGCAAAAGTTTAATACATTTGTAGCTTTTAATTTAATTTGTCTTTAGATAGAATTTTATTTGCACATTATTATAATAGATATTATTTAAATTTTAACAAGAATTGTGAACATAAATTAAGACAAGTAAGTCATTAAACAATAAAAATAAATCAAACTTGCAATTTATCTGAAAGAGACGCGAAAAGAATGGAATAAAAATACTCAGACGGCACTTTATCAGTTACTTTAACTTGAAGACAATATTCAAGACGAAAACAAAGGAATTTTTAAAATTTCTCATTGTAAAGTTAATTATACGGGAGAAATTCCGAGAAGGAAGGGGATTTTTTGAGCGAGGCCACGAAACTAGCGACTTTTAAACGCGGTAACCATTAGCCTTTTAATTTGCTGTAATAAAAAATAAATAAAATAAATAGGTACAATACGGGTTAAGTTAAATTATAATTAGCCAGGACATCACCAAATAATTTGAGACCGTGACAAATGTTCATTCTGATGCATCGCAAGTAACCGCCACGCACGGAGTCGCTAAGCGGTAGTTTAAAACTATTAAAAAAATCTTGGTTCTATCATCATCATCATCACCAGCTTGCTAAAAGTCCCCACCTAGGGGCACAAAGCCTACCCTTAGGGGTAACTAAGCCTTAGTCAACCACGCAGGCCCAGTGTGGGTTGGTCGACTTAACACATATCTTTGAATTTCTTCATCGATATGTGCAGGTTGCATCACGATGTTTTCCTTTACCGTTAGAGCGTCGGTTAAATATGTACATATGAAACTCAAAAATCAAAAAAACACATTGGTAGGCGGGATTTGAACTCAGGACCAGCAGATTACAAGTCAAGAGTTAAACTTCTGAGGCACCGACGCTCTCCACAACAAGCTTGGTTCTATAGCAACGTAAAAAACTAAATAAAAGCTTGTAATATGGCGAACTTTTTAAATAAAACATAATCGCTAGTTTCGTGGACTGAACGTCGGCCGGCGCCTGACTCAACAGGTTTGTTATCGTGGATCTGAGAGTCAGATAAGGTGAAAAAAAGCCGCTAAACAAACAATGCTTTTAGGGATTTGTCGGTGGCCGGTGCAGCGCTGCCGATTGCCTTACCCCTTATTGTCTTTAGATAACAACGACGCCGTTGCCGTAATTACAGTCTCGACGGCTTTTTTAGACCGTCTGTACACAAGCTATTGTACGTAAAACTACGATTTTTAAGAGAGTTTTAGGCGTCCCGTATACAAAGTTAAACTGCGATTTTACTGCCTAAGTTTACAATTTGCCTAATTTACGCAATACAATATGGTAGAGTTTCATACATAGTATATAGCTGACGTGAGTTCTTATTGCATAAGCACTTTCAAGGCTACCCAAAGGATTCTAGTCTCTATTGCCTACGTAATAAAATCTCTAATGTCAGCGACGCGTACGTGTACAAATCTCTACGAGATTATATTGCGTAAGCCGCTTAGAGACTAAAATCCTTGATACTCAGTTTTAGTATCTATAGAGATATCGTGTGGGGAAAAGAGCAATAACGAAACAGCAATATACAATATAAGCTAAGAGTAAGAAAGATGGCAGTATGTATCTTTTGTCTCTCTCAGAGTTTCGACTTCAGTCTTTGCTATTTATTGATGTACATGCTACTGTAAAACCACGAACTTCGGTCAACGGTAAGATTCACCAACTATGAGAAATATTGACATGGTATTAAGCTATTTTTAAAAGTTCCAAAAGTCATTTTGATTTTCGACCATTAACCACCATTCGATTAACATAACATAACTTTTACATAAAATGCGTATTTTTCAGTTATTTAAATCAATCAGAAGATCATATGAGTTACCAAATTAATGGAAATAAATTCCTGAAACACTTACACAAAAAATAAAAAATCTTTTTGGACTTTTACCATATCTATTTGATTATTATTAGGTATTACCGGCATATTATAAATTCACCGGAGTTCGGATATTGACAGTAACATAGAAAGTTAAATGTAAACCGAGTAAATTAAATTTGAAACATGTTTTTAGTTGATTTTATGTGGTGCTAAAGAATTGCTAAAACAATAGAATGTGTTTAAATTTTTCTTTTTTTACGTAACCTTTGCCGTAAACCGACTATTCGACCAAGTTATGGAGTAACTCAAGAGTTTAACTTGTCCGCCTCCTTTACTACTTTTGAAATTAGTCGTATAATGTTATTGCTATCTCTTACGCTGTGGCACGCGTCGTCGCCGACATTTTGTTTGCCCGTCGCTGACGCGATGCCAGTCGCTCGCTACCTGTATAACAATATCGTCGTTGCAAATATTTTTGTGAATTTCAAAATGTCGGAAGCATTAATGAACATAAATTTTGTTTACGAGGTTGAGAAACATCCTTGTTTATATAATTATAGGCTAAAAGAATATTCAAGAAAGGATGTCACCGAAAAAGCTTGGGGAGCAGTAGGAGAAGTTTTTAATTTATCAGGTTAGTAACATCTTATATTAAACTTATAGTAAACATTTGGTAAATAATTTAGTAGCAAAGCATAGAGATTTAAATTATAGAGTGGACTTTTGACAGCACTTTCTTTGTGTCAGTTGCGTTGGCTTTAAAGGTGCGCCATCTGGTGGCTAACAGGGAAAACCATATATTTAGTGAAAGTATTTAAGCAATTGGCCGATAGATGGCATATCACACATTCACTAGCCACCCATATGAATGATGATAATGTAACTTTAATTATAATGAAAATACGAAACTTAATAATTGAATTTAATTCCATTGAAAATAAAAAAAGCGTAGAAAAAGATTATACAAGGCATCCCTTATAATGGCTGTTCTTATCGTACTACCTATTCTGATATCGTAGGTGCCTGTAGACCAAAACTATTGTGATTGTGCCATTTGTCAAGTATATCAAAGAAAAGTTTTTAAATCTTTATCGCTATTACTTTCAGCTATGCAAGCGAAAGAAAGATGGAAAAATTTACGTTCAGTTTTCGTACGAAACTTAAAACCACCGCCTGACGGATCAGCAAGAAAAAAGAAATACTATTTGACAGATGCGATGCAATTCGCTATACCGTTTATAAAAGTAGCTTCGATAAATGCACCCGAGTCAGAAGAACAAGGAGACGTAGATAATGATTCACAGGACCCTCTATCTTCTACACCACCAAGGCGCAGTTCACCACAGCTTACAGACTTGACTCGGCGCAGCGCATCTACCTCCAACCAAAATTATAAAACTAATAAGAAAAGAATAAGTGCGCCTGATGAATTGTTGTCCGAATTTATAAAAGCAAAAAAGAATAAAAAGAAAGATGTCGAAGGCGAGGAGTCACCGATTGATAACGCGAACAAGATGTTTTTATTAAGCCTCTTGCCGGATTTAAATTGTATGACACCGATACAAATAAGAACGTTCAAACGTCAAGTTATAGATTTAATTGATAATTTACTGATCGAACCTCATCTCGAGAGTCATTATACGCGAGCTCTAGAACCTAAATCAGAATATGCAACGAATGCATCATCCTCTCAGCCAATCCGGATAGAGGACTGGTGAGAGAGAGCTTCATAAAAATACTTTATTAGTCACTTTTGACCGAACTCTGTACCGGTGTTTAAATATGTAACAGCGTCTTAAATTATAAGACAACGCTTAATCTACAAATTAGATTACCAGGCGTCTAATAGATTGTAACCGATGCGTACTTAATACATACCGATCATATTAAGAATTCTGCAGCCATTTAAAAGGTGTTTAACAGTGGTAAAGCCCGCTTCAACATCTTGGCGCGAATTGGCTCGCCTGGTGACATACCATGACGTTTACGTTTGATGAGTGGTGCCGGAGGCTTCATGTTAGTCCACTTTCTTTTCCTTTCATTTCCTTATAAGGAAATGATGGTAAGGGGAAGTGGATTGCTGGGGGAGGTGACGCATAGAAAGGGGTATTACCCTCTAGCTGTGCGTCTCATCCTCCGTAGATTAAGGTTAGGCAACGCATCTGCAATTGCAGATGTCAATGGGCAGGGGTCGCTCCGGATTTTTCAGCGAATTCTGGTGGCCACTTGCTCGTTTGCCACTTTGTAATATAAAAAAGTAAGTTTTCATGCGTATAAAAAATAAAGAGTTTAAACATTCCTATAAATTATATGTTTGTATTAGTTTTTCTTTCAGTCACTAATTATTACTTTAAAAGAAATACGTAATTTTAATGTATTGTTTAAAAGTGATTATCGTGAATTGAGGCATGCCTAACGTGACCATTTTTTTGTTCTCAAAACGGGACGTTATTAAACAGAAAAAAAACAAAACTTATTTAACTGCGAGCGATGAAATTCTCGCCGCTCTCGAGCTCTCGCTATCGTCACATGAGTACATAAAATGTAGAGGCAAAGCTTCTAGTATCTATTGCCTACGTTCGTTCTCTATTGCCATAATACGTTCATAATTTTGGTATATCATGATAGGTTAAGATAAATTACTCACATTTTCGCGCGGTTTCAGAAAACGGGACAATTTGACGTCCCCGAAATTGTTTTGGGGACACCGGGTCTCGTGACTATAAAACGGGACAGCCCCGTTCAAAACGTGACGTCTGGTCATATTAGACATGCCTCCATCATGTTCATTCCTGTTACAACGTGTTCAGTAACCCGGCTGTTATCTGGAAACGGGAACTCCAAAGTATTTATTAATTTTGTATAGTTAATTATAACAAAATTGACTCATTAGTCGTTGCTTGGTGTATTTTTTATCTGTTAATAAAGTGAGAAATTCTATTACAAAAATTAAACTTAAGTAGATTTAAGACAATGGATTTAAAATAAAACAATTATTTAACTATTTACTTTTTTTCATGAATTCCGACATAATTATCAAATACCTGACTTATTTATTTTCTTTTATTTTATGTATTACTAACTTAAAAACTAAATAATTTTTATATTTAAGTACGAGCTAAACAAAACACTGATGATTATTTTATTTATGATTAATTTATGTCAAATTATCATGTCCATCGGTGACTCGTTTCGGTTTACGATTGGGTCTCGGTCTTGGAGTTGTTGTGGTTGTTGTTGTAGTTGTCGTGGTTGTGGTAGTTGTTGTCGTGGTTGTGGTGGTTGTGGTTGGAGTTGTAGTCGTCGGAGTCGTAGTAGTTGTCGGTGTGGTAGTGGTTGGTGTGGTAGTTGTTGGCGTTGTAGTGGTTGGTGTGGTTGTTGTTGGTGTGGTAGTTGTAGGTGTAGTAGTTGTAGGTGTAGTAGTTGTAGGTGTAGTAGTTGTAGGTGTAGTAGTTGTAGGTGTGGTGGTGGTAGGTGTGGTAGTGGTAGGTGTGGTAGTTGTAGGTGTAGTAGTTGTTGGTGTGGTTGTTAACTCGGTTGTTATTGGTATCGTTGTCGGTATTGTAGTAGTTGTTGGTATTGTGGTCGGTAAAGTTGTCGTCGTAGTCGTAGTTTCCGGAATTGTTGTCGGAGCCTCAGTTGACGGCGGTAGAGTTGAAGTCGTTGTCGGCGGTAATGTAGTTGTTGTTGTTTCTGTGGTAGTAGGTTCAGGGGTAGTTGTTGTCGTGGTGGTAGTTGTTAGTTTACGAGTTTTTAGTAGTGGCAAAATTGCTTTCGTGGTTTCTGTCCCTCCAAGGATTGCCTTGATAACGCTTGCCGGTATCCAGTGTCCAGGCATCATGGCTTCCACGGGGTTCGCAATGAACACAAGTGGGTCTTCCCGAGGGGACAATGCCAACGCAATATAGCTCGTAACTCCGCATACTAAGACTGTTATAGCTCTGATGCTAGGTAACACTAGAACAAGGAAAAGTTTTAAGTAATACTTCTTAAATAATATACTTTAGAAATAGCATTAAAACTCACTTTGTTTGCTTTATTTTGTAATAACGTATAAAATTTTATCTTGCTCATGTTTCTATTTCACTTTTATATTTACTTGCATAACGTTTTCCATCTATGATTTTAAAATGCGTTAGGTTTTTAACAAAATCTATTACTGTATGAAATTAACCATGGATTTTGGATTACAATTAAAATTTTAATGATCAGTCAACTTTAATTAAAATATTTATAGTTAATAGAACCGTTTTTATTTTTAAAAAAATCTATGTCGATTGAGTTTTGTTAAGAGCTTTAGCAGATTGGGGCTATTCAATTTTGTTTGACCAATGGATAGCCTAAACCTTTTAATCTGATAAACAATCATGCACATTGCTTACAGAGTGGTCGATTAGGCCAACGTGTTGAAAAATATAGGCCCTTGACTAGTTTATAGAAGAGGTTTTAAACATAGAACAGAATATTACCAAAAAAGTCAAGTATACTGCTAGGCTAGGTGTATTTTGCTTGGTTCAAATGAAAAATTTTTAGGTAATAAAATAAACCAGTAATAAAAAATAGTAACTTTATTTTTAACAGCATATGTTAATAATTTTCTTGCATGTTACATAATACGTGACCCTAGGATAGATTTTCGTGATCGTCCCTAGGCTTTTTACGAACTGGCTTTTGTCGCTCCGTTGGTGCTTCGGTTTCCGCTTCCGTGGGTGCTTCCGTAGGTGCCTCAGTGGGTGCTTCAGTTTCTGCCTCAGTAGGTGCTTCAGTGGGTGCTTCAGTGGGCGCTTCAGTAGGTGCTTCTGTTGGTGCTTCTGTAGGTGCTTCTGTAGGTGCTTCTGTTGGCGCTTCGGTTGCCGCTTCAGTAGGTGCTTCTGTCGGTGCATCAGTGGGTACTTCAGGAGCTGGTGTATCTTCAGTTACAACTTCAGAAGGAGGATCTGTCGGTGCCTCAGTCGGTGCTATCGTGGACTCAATTACTTCTTCTGTGGTAATTTCCAATTTTTTAGTCGGGCGTGTAACTGCGGTTATAAACTGTGATAGTTTTTCTTTTTGAGTTATCAATCTTGTTGTACCTTCTAGCATAACTTTGAGTATGCTCAAAGGTATCCAATGTCCCGGCATATTTGCTTCTACAGGATTAGCAACGAATATTAGAGGATCATTGTCAATATTGTATGCGCTTATAATCTTGAGATCGAGAGCAGAAATGACAAGCACCAATATTCTGAAGCATGCCTTCGGATACACTGGAAAGAAAATAATTTAGATGTTTGTTGATACTAAAAAATATTTAAATATTATTAGAATATAATGTTGTCTTACTTTTTTCTTTCATATAAATGTTTGAAAGTCACGATAATAGCATTTCATCGTCATCATTTTGGCGTGAGTAGTTCGGGAAGCGGAAAAACTTTCTTGCTTACTATCGGTTAAATAAATCTACCGATGGAAATTAACCGTAGCTTTCTACAAATGAAAACGTACAAATGAATAATGCAACTCATTAATAACACTAACATAATTGACTTTCGCTTGGATATGGTTTTAAATGATAATTTAAAATCAAATTGCAAAGCAAGTGGCAGTTGGTAGGAACTTTATATTACTGACATTCATTTACCAAATAGGGACATGTTAACGGAAGACTATATAAAAAGTACTCGTAATATGAACGTTGGAGTTGAAAAAGCAAAATAGTGGTCAAGTCAAATAGAAATTCATAATAAAAGCCTTACGTACCTACCTCAAGAGTTACGGTTAAGGGTTCTTAATTCATTTGTTTAGTAAAACACAAAAAAATTGTAAATACATTTAATGCGATGGGGTAATAAATAACAATAACAGAGAATCAGTCTTTTTTGGTCACCGTAGCGCACTGTTGAGGTACTCCGTCAGAGTTCACTCCGTCACTTATTCACTAGATCGGTGACAGTCCGAGAGTGTCACATTCACTCTATCACTACTATGAGGGGAAACGCCGCTCAATCCCTGAGTCACAGTCACTGATGACTCAATTGCCCAGTCACTCAATCACTGAGCGTCGTGAGATGATCTTCAGATGTTGGGAACGCGTCTAAGTCCACGTATAGTTGCTTCTGGCCAGTCAGCTTGTCCACGATGGTGGTGAATGTCGGTCTGTCAGCGGGATTGTCGGCCCAGCAATCCGACATCAATTCGTACAGTCGGGCAGACGCCCGCGCCGGACGAGGTAGACGACCGCCACCCGTTAAATATGTCGGTACTTGATGATTGCTCAGCTCAGAGTATGGGAAACCTCCTGGAATGTGTAAATAAGAATTATGTCTTGTCATTCAGTTTTAGGCCTAATTTCCGCTAGAGCGATGTCTTATTTGTCTGTATTTGACTTTTACCTAAGGTAGCAATCTCCCAGAGCAGTACAGCGAATGCCCAGACGTCACTCGCGCTGCAGTAGTGCGCGTGGAAGATGGCCTCCGGGGCCAGCCAGCGCAGCGGCACTGGCCTCGCCCGCGTGTGCACGTACACGCCCGACCGTGACAGACCGAAGTCGGCCACTTTTAACATTCCAGCACTGTCGACTAGAATGTTCCGTGCTGCTAGATCACTGGAAGAAAACAAAATCATGTTTAATCAAAGCTTCTGTGGTGTTGGTTGTCTACAGACGACTGGCAGCGACACTGCTACATTTACTTATTACTAATATATAAATGCGAAAGCTTGGATGGATGTTTATTTGGACTCCAGAACGGCTGAATGGATCTCGACTTTGGCAAAAATTAAGAACACAGTCCGGAATAGCACATAGGCTACTTACTAAGTATTGACGAAATCGAGGACGGTAGCTGATAAAATAATAATTGGATAAACGTTCTATACTAAAAAAGTTCTTTGAAAACCTTTTTGCGGATTTTCTTTGCGGCTGAGGGCAAGTGCGCCCTTGACAACCGTTGCTAAGCGACGCGGATCACGTCAATAACCTTTTCCCACTCGATGGTGACGTCAAAAGTTGGATATTGTTTGGTAGGTTTTTATCTCTTGTCGGTGAAACACAGTAATATTTTATTTTACTTTATTTATTAAGTTGTCGAAGCTTCATAAAATTTTATCTAAGAGAATGAAATATTGCTCAAAAGTTTGTGCAGGCGTTTTTAATATTTTTTACTAATAGTACTGCATATTTTGTTAAAACTCAGTTATGTTCAATAACAACTTTTGAGTTGTTTTGTTTATTTTAAAGTTTGTAAATAGCCATATTAAGTTGTTATTTGGACGTCCAATTTGATATTTCTCTAATTTATTAATGGATCAAATGTTATATAGGGACAAAAAAGGCGATTGATTATAGATTATTATCAAATATCTTTGTAAATTGATCTGAGTCAGATTTAGCTCGTTAGAGGGGACATTTTGAATAGATTAAAGCAAAGCCGGAGTCCCATGACCTCGTCAGACATCGATATTAGGCGCGTGTAAGCTTATTTTACCCAAACATCGAGGATATTATGTTAATTTTATATTTTGTTTGTATTATATTTGATACTACGATGAAGGGACCGTCAGGAATACATAATGTTCAGTGACGCACGGATTCAATATAAAGATAACAAACCTATGGGCTTACTCAACATGCTTTTCGATCGGCGATTTCGCTGATGGAATCGACAAATTTGTATGAAACTGACAGTGACGTTTGATATCTCACACGTGACAATCACAGGATCTTATCGAATGACAATGTCAGTTTCATACATTTTTGTCGATTCTATTAGCGACATGACCGATCGAAAAGCATGTTTGGTAAGCCCACTGATAAACGTTCGATATCTCACACGTGACAAGCATATGACTTATCGAATGTCAATGTCAGTTTCATACATTTTTGTCGATTCCATCAGCGATATCGCCAATCGACAAGTGCTTTGGGTGGCCCCCTTGTTGCGTTTGATGATTTTATGAAGATAGTGTGTGTTTCGGTTTATGCAGTTTTGTGTATCAAGTAAAATCACTTCCTTGTATAATAAATCACTTTACTTAGTTAAAAATTAAATAAAACATTCTACTCTATTTATTTCGTGCTTACGTTTTGTGAATATAATTTCGTAAACTTCAAAGAGCGTGAAGCTGTAATGAAATTGTTTTAGATCAAATCACAAACATCTTGTGAGTATCATCCGGTTTATAATCAGAAGGTTTGCGAGGACATGCTTGTTACCGAATTAAATCTCACCGGGGCTCGGCCGGGGGCTGCCAAGGGTCTAGGAGGGTGTTGGGACTCTGAGAGGGGTAGCAGCGCCCCCGGCGGGGGTTCGCGGAATATTTCACAAAATTCCCGGTACCTCGACCTCGAGAGGCCCTCGAGGCTAAAGTTTGCTCGATAAGAAAAATATGCCGCAATTGGCCTGTATTTACAAGATCTTGTTTGAGTTTTGACGTTGTTTTATTCGTATTATTGTTAACGTTTTTAATGGTAAATACAATTAAGTTTGTTATAGAACTTTATGATAATAGCTTCGTATAAAGTTAAGTATGCTTCTCTACCCTACTTTAGGTAAGGTTTAAAATTAAGGTCAATCAGTTAAGCAAAACATACCTTAATACATTTAAAAATTCAACTAACGCGTAGCCATAATTAAAGTAAACATTCATACAATCAAACGAACTTCAGATACTGTGATAGCTAAAGTACTACCAACATTGTCATGCTGAGAATACAAAAACATCGTCATCTTTGTCATACTCTTAAGAAAATATGAGATAACTGTATGTTTTTTTATAATGCAACAATAGAAACTCAAGATTGTATAAACAATCGATAGTACAAAGTACACTCACCGATGTGTAATCCCTCTTTCTTCCAGGTGCCGCATGCCCAGCGCCACCTGCAGCGCGTACTCCCTCATGGTGCCGCTGTCCAGGTGTAATGAAGGCTCCGCCACGTAGTGGTCCCGGACTCTAGGGTTCATGTCCTCTCTGTACAACTTGTGGTCGTATAACGCAGGATCTGAGTCGCTAAGGTTTGTGTATTCCGCTGGAATGGATGGAAAGTATGAGAAAATCGATAGATTAATTATACAAGAAAATATTTTAAATTGATTTTATGTTAGATATTTAATCAACACCATTCATTAAAACTCTAAACAATTTGTTTCACTTGTTAAAAGTTAATACATTTATTAATTCATCGACAAAATATTTTATCTTATTCTAATATAATAGTAGAAAGAAAATTTAGAGAAAGTTTGGTCATCTGAAATATTATAGATTCGACGTTGCTTAAAGTTACCCCTACAAAAATATCGATAGCAAAAACATTTAAACAAATAATTGCGGTTAAAAAAATTACAGGAGCTTTATTAGAACTTACAATCTCCTTCACAATGTCTATTAGTATCGCCATTCCTCTTGGAGCGTTGTATATCTAACTTGCGTCTCCCTCTAGCCGCTCGTAGCAGGGAGAGCAGGTCGCCTCTCGGCGCGTGCTCCAGTAAAGCAATAAGCGGTGCTTTGGTGGTGCAACAGCCGACTAATCTGATCACGTTGCGATGATAACCGACGTGTTTCAACATCACTATCTCTCTGAGGAAGTCTTGCATTTCTTCCTCGTTCGCGTTATCTGTTAAAGGATACGATTTAAGAGAAAAAACAGATAAATAATGTCAAAGATGTGTCACTTGAGGAAAATCTAGTTAGTTAAATACAGTCAAACCTGGATTAGAATGAAACCTTTACAAGCAAGAGTCATTCTATGCTCCCTTCGAGATACCTCCTTATGTCGGATTAGAAAGAAACCTCTATAAGCAAGACAAATATCGTGGTCCCTTAGACTCTCGCTGATCCGGGTTCGAAAGTAGTTACTTAAGCGATGTCTTACATCAGATCTGCACTAAGTGTCATCTCTGAGTGAGCTAGTAACTTAGTGTTCACTAGAAGTATACGTTACCTGAGAGCATCTTAGCGGCGACCGTAGTTGTCTCTCCGCCGGGCATGTCAAGCTCTGCGAGGTGCACGTGCCCGAACGCGCCGCTGCCGATCAGTGCCCCGAGATGGACACGTGTCCGGGCCACCTCCCACTTGTCTGTGCCCTCACCTGTTGTCTGGAGACAGTTAATACTTAGTAAACGTAGTCATTGGATTGCTTAGTAAGTAAATAGACCGGGGTTCCTCGAAAGTGGCATAGACATGGAGTATTCCAATATGAAGGAACCCTGAACATGGAGTGCATGTTGTTATAATGCATCTCTAAAATCGTGTTAATAGATACCAAATCCTATCCTCCAACTAGTAACTAGCGATATGTTTTTTTTGGATATCAATGTTTCTAACCCTACGGATGCCACGCAAAAAACGGCCTTACGCCGAACCAAAATCTCCGTTTTTAATCGCGAACTCGGTCTAATGTAGCTGTAGGGTAAGCAATAAATAGGAACGTTGGATCGGAGTTAAATTCTTGCAGAATACGGGCATCATTTGTAATTATGCGCTTCGTTAGATAATTTATGCGCTTGATTGTGCTGCTTTCAATTTCTTTCTTTTTATTTCATTGAATCCTATTTTTATCATTAAAATGTGTTCAAATATTCTAAACTAACCTCAAAATGTTTATGGACGTAGAGTGGGCTGTTTTCCATTTGTCCTCTTGTTTGTACATCGTTTGTACTGAAAACAAAGTAGATATGTTATTTAATAAAGTTAAAACAATCTGCCTATTATATGAAAATTATTCCACGATTATGTAAAAGTTATAATAGGCAAAACGAGAGCAAAAACGATGTAAACTGGCGTACAGAGAAAAGTTAAACAATGTTTAATTATCTTCCTTTACTCTAATTAACTGGGAAAATTATCATTTAACTTGATAATCTGCTTTATTTTATTACCCTACGGTTTCATTAGACCGAGTTTACGTTAAACCAAAATCTACGTTTTTATCGCGAACTCGGACTAATGAAGACAAAGGGTTACACAGATGTGATGCTTATTACACGTAATAATTAAAACTATACTTATGAAACTATAGATTTTCGTAACAAAAACATTCATAGAATTGTGTTTGCAATGTTTTCTAAAACTAAAAATGATTGAAAAGTTACTAACGTTAATCAATAGTATCAGTAATTTTAAAACAGAAAAACATGTTTTTTGTAAATGTTTCGGTACTGGAAACCCATTTTAAGTGGTAAGACATCACTATTGTGTAGATGTCATCAGTACGTCACATGTCAAGGGTCAATTGCGCGACTAGTGACGTAACGTTTACGCAAACCGTACCATACTGCTACAAGCACAAACCGATTATATTTTCAATGTTAATACAAACAGCAATAAAATTTAAACTAAAATTTTATACCACTAAGGTTGAATATAACTTGTAAATTTGTAGAATGTGTTAGGAAAGGTGAGAATCTGGAGGGTTACCCGAAATACATGCGCTAAGCGATTCGATAGCGAACATCAAAAATGTATTTAACTGACAATGACGTTCGATATCTCAAACGTGACAAGCACATGACTTATTGTATGTCATTGTCATTTTCATACATTTTTGCCGATTCTATCAGCGATATCGCCAATCGAAAGACACTTTGGGTAAGCCCCCAGATGTCGATTATTGGTTAACGCCAAAGTTATTGTTAGAACGCATTAGTTTTGGCCTTATTCCTAATAACTGTCACTATTTAAATGAAGCAATATTTTTGATATGAAATAAAAATTGCGACATTTAAAAAAAATATAATGTCCAGAACCATTTTCATATTAGGGAAACAATTTTATAATAGAATGGTCTCGTCATTTCATATTTTAAAGTACTTAAAAAACCTTAAAAATAGACTCTTCCTTATTCCGAAAAAAATTATAAAGTGCTGCGATTAACGAGAACCAATAAGTCGTCGATTATACGTTACTGGAGGACACTCGGAACTAAACAAGATAGACCAGGGTCTCATTGAACCAAATTATGTATCATAAGAAGTACCAGGAACAAGGACGTTCTGTATTTTGTAATAAATTTTATGAATGTACCAGTACCAAACGTAGAAAGTACAACAGTAATAACGCTGATTCTCGTTTCGGAGTAAAGCGGTTTAACTTTTTAACCGACTTCCAACAGAAGGAGGTTATCAAGTCAATGAGTTTTTTTTTTTTTTATAATAAATTGTTTTTAACATTTGTGTACTTTTTACAGAAATAAACTGCATATCAACGCGTACAGTAATTATGACAAATAACACCTACGCTTTTAGGATCGTTAACTACACTAATGGTGTATCGGATTCGAATCTGCAACGTTTCGCAGCCAGTCATTAATCATTCCTTAACTACAGTGCTATACAAACTTTATAGAAGCTTGCTAATACGTACCAGTGTGCACAACACTATTTTAAGCGTTGTTCGCACCAGGATAGTATTTTAGTCGAGTAGCATGTAGCATTTATCCGAACAAAGCATTTAGTACGGTTTGGACTCGTTTAAGCCTAAACCTACGCACTAGGATAGTAATTTAGTAACTAAACGTGTCCGACCAGCAACATTTTAGTAGAGTAGATTACTAAATTCTTTTTTTTGGATATTTGCTACTTGCTACTCGACTAAAATACTATCCTGGTGCGTACAAGGCTTAGTAAAGTATATTAGTTTTGTAACAATAGATGGCGTTGTAAAAATGATGAAACTTAATGTAGGAATTTTTCTATTAAAACACCAAAAGAGAATAAAATTAACTAATGGCCGAATGTTCCCAAGCCACTCAAAATTAAGTATCGCTTAAAATTTAAGTGCCGTCAAAATTAAACGAGATCGCCGTAGAATTTAGATTTTAAGCGAGGATTTAACATGTAAGGTGGTTATATTTGAGTAGCATTTAAAGATTTCGCCGAGAATGTAATATTATATGTAACATCAATTAACTCTAACATTTGATAATTTTCATGAAATATTGGTTTTTACATCCGCAGACGTGCTAATATTAATTGGCGAGCTCCAGTAAAGTTTGAATAGTATAATACTTTCAGATGAATGTACGATGTTACTCGGAATACGCAATCATTTCCGACGTATTGCGTATCACCGTAGAAAGGTAATATTGGATGATAAATCATTCTACTTATTTTTATTATTTTCCTCTTGAAATATTATATTATTGAGTTACTATAGAAAGAGACACTTATCACTTTAAAAATAAATGTAAGAAAAAAAAATCACAACAAAATCAAATCGTAGCTGTTAGCGGTCTTCTTAACATCTTATCGACTTTTCTAGTTAACCCTTTATAAAGTCTTGTTCGCACCAGTATAGTATTTTAGTCGAGTAGCAAGTAGCATTTATCCGAACAAAGTATTTACTATTGTTAGGATTCGTTTAAGCCTAAATCTACGCACTAGGGTAGTAATTTAGTAACTAAACGTGTCCGAACAGCAACATTTTAGTAGAATAGATTAATAAATCCTTTGTTCGGATAGTTGCTACTTACTACTCGACTAATATACTATCCTGGTGCGAACAAGGCTTAAGGCAGAAGGATTCAGAGGAATAAAATTACTTGCGGTTATATTTTTGGCATGTTTTTATTTATAACTCACATAAAAATATACGCAAACTTTTTGTTAATGGTAAATATATCACTTCTACCTTAAAAAGGTTTAAACTTGTGTAGTAAAATTATAAACTGATCCGTGACAATTATGTCATTAAACCTATTGTGTATCATAACAAAATTACATACAACTTAAACTTAAAGGAAAAAAATATGAATGGCTTATGAAATTACATTAGTTGTATAATCATGATAGCTTAATTAAGTTGTTGCTTAACGATGAATAACTTAACCTCTCACTTGAGACGACTTCGGAGATAAAAGGTGGAAGATTACTATTGATAATTGATTGACTTATTTATCATGTTATGAAAATCTAATGCATTTAAGCCACATATTATGTTGATTAAAATGTTACACAAGTCTTAACTTTGTTATCATATTGGAACGAAACTGCAGTATTTTATACAGTAAAAAAAAACAAACAGAACAGTGTATTTACACAGAACGCTTTAATGTCAATAAAGGTTGTCCCGGCGAACGAGCAGCGGGAACACCGAGGTGATCAACGACGCCCATGGATATCTGCAATACCAGAGGAACCACAGATGCGTGGCCGGCCTTTGATGAGATGGTACGCTCGCTTCTTGAAGGATCCTAAGTCGTAGCGGCTTGGAAATACCGCCGAGGACAGATCATTCCACAGTGCAGCTGTGCGAGGCAGAAAGTTACGCGAAAACCGCACTATAGAGAATTGCCAGCCATCGAGGGAAAAGGGATGTTGTGTATTTATGACACTTTTGATAAACAGAACCAAGACAAGAAAAAACTGCTAATATTTTAGTCCAATAAAATGCAATAAAGTCTGTAAGTATATTTAAATTCGTGGTCAGTTGCTCTTATTGTAATTGCAGGTTACAAGTAACATGTAGCTTGTATCATTTTTTTCTTGACCCAGTTCTCATCAATTATTTGATGGTCACCGCGGATTACTTCTAGTGTGGCTAAATTTGTAATCGTATCGCCTTTCACTCGAACTTTGCCTCCATTGATATGCGTAAATGGTTTAAGTTACAAACTGTCCAGAACTTTAACTTTATATTTACTAATATAATACAAGGGCCCAAGATATTTGTTTCTCTCATAGATGTTTCACTCTAATCCGAGTTTCTCGCATATGGAGGATGCTCGACTGGACTTTTGAATGCCTCTCGCTTATAGAGATTTCCCATTTATCCAGGTTTATATTTGTATTTTTGTATGTATTGAAATAACTCAAGAACTACTGGGCCGATTTTTAAAAAAGTCCACTATTAGAAAGCTACATTATCCCCTAGTAATAATAAATTTTTTTAATTCCACGGGGACGAAGACGCGAACAAAAGCTAGTATAAGATATAGTTAAATATGGATTATTTGACGTTCTCAAACCGCTTACCCTTCTAATTATTCGAAATAATAATAATAATAATAAAAGCCTTTATTGCTGTAGATTAAATTACATAATAAGTTATTTTTCCAATTTTACATAAAAATTTATTAATTACATGTCTAATATCAAACTACTTTTTTATATTTATTGAATTATTTATGTAAGTCGGCGGCAACTCTTAATCTGCAGCTTGTCCTCGGACATAGGCCTCCTCTAAACATTTCCATTTTTCCCTATCTTTTGCTTCCCTCATCCACGTTTTACCTGCTACTATTCTTATATCGTCTTCCCAACGCTTCACCTGCCTTCCTTTATTTCGTTTCCCTTGTCTTGGGCACCACTCTGTTACTAATCTTGACCATTTTTCCCTCCTCTCCCTTAACATGTGTCCTGACCAACGCCATTTCAATCTTTTAATGTAAGTTGTGACGTTTTGAAATTTCGTTCTTTCTTTATTTGATTTTATTGTTACTTTATCTTTTAGTTTGATTCCTAGAACACTTCTCTCAATGGCGTTTTGGCATACTTTTAGTTTATTAAGTTGGTTTTTAGTTAATGCCCACGACTGGCATGCGTAAGATAGACATGGTAATATACATATGTTAAATACTTTTCTTTTATGTTTCATTTCAATATCTTTATTTTTCATAACTTCACTTAGGGACCAATATCTCTTCCAGGTGTTGGTGATTCTTCTGTTAATTTCTTTACCAGTACAGTCTGTTGTAGCTATTAGATGCCCTAGATATATGTAATCATTAACATATTCAATAGTTTCGTTGTTAACAATCACTTCGCGTTTTGTGGAGTTCGTAATAATTTTTGTTTTGCTGGTGTTGATGGTGAGGCCAACCTTACCGCTTTCAAAAGCTAGTTCTTGTAGCATTTCTTGTAACACTTCGGGGCTTTCTGAGAACACAACAATATCATCCGCGAACCTTAGATGACTGAGGTTCTCGCCATTGATGTTTATTCCTTTGTCGTCCCATTCCAGTTTTCTAAACACCGTTTCGAGGACAGCAGAAAAGAGCTTCGGAGATATGGGGTCTCCCTGTCTCACGCCCCGCTCTATTGGGAACTCAGGCCCCAAACTTTCCGTTCTAATCGCAGATTTACAGTTCGAATATAATTTTCTCAAGATCCTTATATACTTCATTTCAACTCCCTGTGTCTCTAGCACCCTCCATATGTCTTCATGATGTAAGGAGTCAAAGGCCTTGTTGTAGTCTATAAAACCTATGTAGAAAGTTTTATTATATTCATTGTACTTCTGAACAATCTGTTTAACTACATGAATGTGGTCTATTGTCGAAAATTTACTTCTAAATCCTGCTTGTTCCTTTGGCTGATGTTCATCTAGGGTCTTAGTAATTCTTTTTAATAAAACTTTTGAGAATATTTTATAAATATTTGACATTAAACTAATAGGTCTATAATTTCCTATATCCTCCCTGTTACCTTTTTTGTGTATTAGGCTGATTGTAGATTTAGTCCAATCGTTAGGTATAATTTCATGTCTTAGTACTTCGTTAAAAATATTTGTTAAAATTGGTGCTATTACTTTGATGCCTGTTTTTAAAATTTCATTTGATATATTGTCTGGTCCGGTCGCCTTTCCATCTTTCTGGCCTGATATTGCCCATTCCACTTCTTCCGGAAGTATTAATGGGATCGGCTCTTCGTTTGGATCTATAAGGCCAGACTCCTCGTCGTCGTTGCTTTTGTTATAGCTATACAATTTTCGGTAGAACTCTGTAGCCGTTTCTAATATATGTTTCCGTTTTCCTGAGCTGTATCCCTTTAGATTTTTTTATTTTTGTCGTCCAAGTAGCTTTATCTTCAAGGGTCTCAAAGCTTTGTTAACACCTCCTGTTTTATCAATATATGTTGTTATTTTCCTATGTCTATATGTTTTAATGTCTTTCCGTATGTTATGAAATATTAATTAATTAATAACAAATATGCCTATCTTAGCAATTATGTATACTAACTAACCTTTACTTTGTGTAAAAAAGGTCAAAAGAAGTACCTACTTAGCAGAAGAATTTCACTGGTAGAATAAAATCATTGAAAAGCTGGTCACCACATTCCCTGAGCGCACGTTTTTATGCTACTTCTATGAAGTACTAGTACTTTAAATTACGTTGGTATTAAAAATAACATTTTTCTAGATTTTTCAACATACTGAGAAATAGTTTTGTAATTTAATTATTTTTTAATTTGTTAAGTGGATTTGTGAAATTCTTAAAAGCAAGAAATCGTGTGAAACGACGCGAATTTACTATAAGGATGATTCATGTCCATTTAAAGAAAAGTAGGTTAGAGTTATCGCAATTGCGACCTAGATGAAATTAATACGTCTTTACATACATACTACTTGTTGTTCGCGACTTCGCCCGCGTGGAATTAAAAATATAGCCTATGTTACTGGGGGATAACGTAGCTTTCTAATGTTTAAAGATTTTTTGAAATCGGCCCAGTAGTTCTTGAGTTATTTCAATACATACAAATTCAAAAATACAAATCTTATATCTTTATAATATTAGTATAGACAGAAAAATAATTAAATTTGTTTGTTCAATATCTTAAGACTTGAAGCTTTAGTGAAGGTCCAATAGTCAAATTAGAATTATAATAGAGTCGTAGACGAATTAAAATATCACCTATCAAGGATGACCTAAATGTAGCAATCGGCTGTTTACTTATGCTAAGTGAAAAAAACAAACAAAAATGCGGTAACAGAGTTTCATTCTTTACTTTAGGAATATAAAAAATTAAGTGTCTGTATGTGATATGAAAAAACAATCATCATCATCATCATCATCCCTTGAGGCACTATTCTCCAAATCTGCTTACTCAAGCATCAAGTCGAGGGCCACTGCTAGAGTAAACAATATTACTCAAGAATGCGTTTTTCTTGTACAGTTTGCAAAAAACGACGTAAGAAAAATAAATCTTGATATTTTTGGAGGTTTAAAACATATGATTTATATGCGTAAGATATATTGCAGATTTTATACAAATACTAGGCGATTATAAAGTACGTGGTATTATTTATAACGGGAAGTGGCATTCAGTGGGTTGGGTCAGTTACTCAATTTGAGTAACTCGTGAGATGCATTATCTATACAAATACAAGAGCATTGCTCAAAGTATTTTATTACTCAACACTCCGCTCAATACATCATTGTTACATCCTACAATATATTAATAATTATTAGGAATAACTAAAAAACTACTGTATAGTTTTTTTTCTTTATAAAAAATGTTACCAAATGGCATCTTATTTGAAACAAACAAAAAAGAATTAGAACTCGTTGCGTAATTCTTGGACATACATAAAAAAAACTCATTGGCTTGATTACCTAATTCTGTTGGAAGTCGCTTAGAAATCAATGCATTTTCCTTATGCATTCCTAAACCACTGGAATAGGCCTCCAGTAGTTCGAAGGACGCTAGAAAAGTTTTCAAGCTCTAAAAACGAAACAAAAAACTTAAATGTTTTCAAATTAAACGCTATGCTTGCAATTATTTTTCGAAGTATCAAAATAATGTGAAACTTTCAGCCAGGTATGAACAAAAGAGGTTTTTTAAACACGAATTATACTTCCAAATAGTTGGATTCCTGCTTGAGTACGCACTAGTTTGGTAATACACATTATTGCCTTTCTTTGAAGGTCAATTTAATGTGGCATTTGACGTCACAAACTACTTATTTACTTTGCTATTCGACAATCTTCATACTGAAAGTCTGTAGTTATAATAATCATCTTTGAATTTTAGCTGTAATCTACAAGAAGAAAAGTCTACTTATATTTGTTTCAACTTCTTATGCTTAACTAGCGACCCGCCCCGTCTTCACTCGGGTGCAAATCGGTTATGCTGATACTAAATACTGCAGCGCTAAAATGTGTTAATTTAAGATATCATATTAAAAACATCTAAATTATCAGTGTTACTCTACTATATTGTGAATGTATTATACATTAATACCTTCCTTATGAATCACTCTATTAAAAAAACCGTTACGTAGTTTTAAAGATTCAAGAATATAAAGGGACAAACATAAAAAAGCGTTATTGTTTTATCTAAGGATAAGGATTTAGCAGTGAGTACTACTTCTAAAGGCCCGTTTCCACAAATTCACACAGTCCTTTTCTTCGGACGTCGTTGTGGAATAGCGGTTTATAACACTAACGATTTTTTTTCATCCAAATGATCATTATGAGAATACTATTAACAATTTTGACATGTTCGTATAAACGAGATGTGGCAACCTCGATTGTTGACCAATAACATTTTGTAACATGGATTTGAACGATAATTGCCTAGTTGTGGACGTACGCTTGACCTACTGCTAGAATGCTTGAAGAATCGTAACCATAGAGTTTATAATATTAGTATGTAGAGCGTCTGTGGCTCAGGGGTTTAACTCTCGACTTGTAATCTGCAGGTCCCGAGTTCGAATCCCGCTATGTCCCAATGTATTTTTCGATTTTCATATGTACATATTTACACGACGCTCTTACGGTGAAGGAAAACATCGCGTCTTCACATATTGAAGAAATTCAAAGATATGTGTGAAGTCACGCAAAATGCGCGCTAGTCGTGGAGTTGCGGAAAATGGTGCCCATCATGGGTCGACACTATAACTACTAAGTAATCTATGTAGCCCTAAAAAGGAGAGATAAAAATCACCTTCTTTAGTATTCTTGTAATATAATTGGGGTTAATTTGTTTATTTAATAAAAATATATGTATTAAGGTCGCAAGTTATCCAACAATACCTTCCACTATGTAGTGATATAACAATGGAAAGACGGACAATAAAAAAAAACATTTGCTTAATTTTTATGTAAATTTATAGACAGACAATTACACGGTTTTATGTTTTAATTATTCCCATCAGTTGTTTATTGTTTCCACCGACGAAACATTAACAAAAAACATATTGTCTTTCCTCTCTCCCTTCAGAAAAACAATATGTTTTTCGTAAATCCATGGAATGATAACGAATTGGTTTGCTTTTATGTTATTCGTTGTTCTAATATTAATAATGTAGATTTTCCTTTTTTTTTACATTACAAAGTGGCAAACGAGCAAGCGACCGCTACCTACACTTAATCTACGGAGGAGGAGACGCACAGTAATAGGATAATTCCTCTTCCTATACCCTCTCCCCCGCCATATCCACTTCCCCTTCCCAACATTACCTTATAAGAAAAGGATAGGAAGGGAAAGTGGACTAAAATTAAGCCTCCGGCACCACACTCCCACTACGAACGACGACTTTTGTTTAAAACATCTTATTAACTATTCCTACAAGGGTTTTAGGACAGATTAAACTAAATAATAGTGGGTGAGAACCTTTCTTACATTAATGATTTATTAACAATTCAAGATCCATCAAAACCGTACAATTTCCCAAGCTTCATAAGTAAATATTATAATTTATACATTTATGAAAAGAAAATTATGAATAAACAATGTATTGAAATAGTTGAAATGTTTTGCATTTTATATGAACGAATAGACTGAAAAATTTTACGA
The DNA here is from genome assembly GCA_013186455.1 of Papilio dardanus tibullus. NCBI lineage: Eukaryota > Metazoa > Arthropoda > Insecta > Lepidoptera > Papilionidae > Papilio > Papilio dardanus. The sequence goes on along the minus strand of QDHC01000737.1, from coordinate 671,463 downwards.
CAAAAATATGAAGAGAAATATATTTAACTAGCTGTTGATCGCAACTTTGTCTGCGCGAAATTAAAAAATATATTACCTTTGTTACTCCAAGATAAACTACCTTTCTAACGATGAAAGATTTTTAAAATCGGCCCAGTAGTTCTTGAGTTATTTCAATACATACAGAAATACAAAAATATAAAAATACAAAGTTTCTCTCTTTATAATATTAATATAGATATTATTTTTATAATAAAATGCTTTAAGACAGTATCACTTAAATATATATTGTATTAAAAGTACATATTACTCTGAATAACTCATGAGAAGAAATGAAAAAGATCTAAAAATAGACTAATAAGACATACATTTGTACGATGGTTTGATGTACAATTTGTAGTCTATTCAAGTCGTCAGAGTCCCTTAATAAAACATAGGCCGTCGCAAACGGAATTAAACATTTTATTGAGCTCGAGAGCTAAATTAAAAAGGTCACTTGCTTTCTTTATTTAATTCTGTTCAAGATTCTATTTTGTTTCTAACAATTGTTAAAAGTCTACAGACGCTCAGTACGACTGCGCAGTTAAGACTGACGTGTTCAGGTAAAACTCAGAACTGTACAGGTGCATGTCAAAACTTAAAAACATAAACTTAACTGCACTGTTAAAACTGAATGTTAACAAAAAAATAGAGTTATCTATACTAATATTATAAAGAGTGTGTGTATTGAAGTAATTCAATAACTACTGGGCCAATTTCAACACTTTTTACACGATTAAAAAACTTCATTATCCCCAAGTAACATACGTTATATATTTTTTAATTTTAGACGTAGTACTAACAGCTAGTTTTAAATTATAAGCCGTGGAAAAATTCTTGGTCCAGTTTTTTACTGTCTTTTTATTATTTGTTTTTACTTAAAATGTTTACATGGTCTATACTAATATTATAATGAGAAAAGATTTGTATTTTTGTATGAATTGAAATAACTCGAGAACTACTGAGCCGATTTCAAAAACTCTTTCACCATTAGAAAGCTACGTTATCCGCCAGTAATATAGGTTTTATTTTTTTTTAAAAACACGCGGATGAAGTCGCGAACAACAGCTAGTATCTTATAATGTGTGGAATAGATTACTATAATTTAACACCGACTTTATTTGGTCTGAAAATGCTTAAACAGTTTATAAAATATATTCAAGACGTTTTAATTAAAAGGCTTTTAAACGACTGTAATTACTTCAGAATCTTAAACTAAAAAAGGTTTTTAGTTTTCACTTTTCTCTTAAAACATAGACGACCCTTTGATCGTTTACAAGCTTAGGATTAAAGACCTTTTTAGATAAAATTTTATTTAGTTAATAATATTTTTTTATCATATTAACCTTTTTAGATAAAATGTATTTATTATTTACCTTATGTACGTTTATTTAAAACTTTATTCAACTTGCATTTATGTTTATTAACATTGTATTAAATTATAAGTTTCAATGTAATTTGTTGAAATCAAAGAGATATTATACATAGAGGGAGCGCTCCATACTAATTTGACGTTAAAATGTGTGCCGGGAAAGAAATTATTTAAAAAAAACTTGCCAGTATCATGAAAATTTTTTTTTATTTTTTTAAATAAACAGTAAAACGAACTAAAACATTCATTAAAATGTTAATTATCGTTTTTTATTATTATTATTTTATTTAAAACAATTTAAATCCAAACAATTTTTAACAAAGACTATTTTTGTTTTATAGTTGTTATAAATTTTTAATTAGCGTTTTAAAAATGTCTCTATTAATTATAATACTAACTTTAGTAAATACTATGAAATAAAATTTTAATTTGAGAAAAGAGGTTACATTCGGTCGACTTTTTATGTCGGTAAATATAATTTAGAGGTCAACACTAGGGGAAGTCTCCCTACGTGAGGAGGTCAAAGAAAATGCCTCACTTTTAGGCTTCGAGTGTTCCATCTATAGTATAATATATCTTTGGTTGAAATATTTAATTTTAAACATCGTTAACCCTTAACCTTTTGTACTTGAAGTTTAGGGATAACAATTGAAACTTTTCAATTATTCAATACGCGTATTGTAGGGTATTGTATTGTTTAATAATTTTAAATTAATTATTTAATTTCGTTTGATATCAAGTATTATTTTGATATATTTTACACTAGCAGTTGCCCGCGACTTCGTCCGCGTGGTGTTTAATGTTAACCATGAATCTTATCTTCGGATAGCTCATTGAGTCTAAGGCAACGGTAGCTGCTAGGAAGCCCGGAGTCCTTACCAAGGACTTCACACCGGGACAGCGTTTTATTCTGGACATAGCACATATCTGGCCGTGTGTGGAATACTGCTGTCACATCTGGGCAGGTGCATCCAAATACCAACTCGCACCTCTGGATTCAGTGGAGAGGCGGGCCAAAAAGTTTATCGGTGACCAAAAACTAAATTTAGTCAATATTAAGCACTGGCGTAAAGTGGCGTAAAGTGGCCAGTCTCTCGGTGTTCTACCGGCTACATTTTGGAGGGTGGGCGCAGGAATTACATGAAATAATTCACCATCACCATTCTACCATCGGACGTTCAGCCGTACGACAGGAATCTGAACACTGAACTGCATCATCTAAGTAGCGTAGGTATCAACCTACATTGTGAAAACGCAACATTATACTTTGATCGCCAAACTGTTAGTATTTAAAACGGAACACTGTCGAAATTTTTAACCATTTTTTTCTATTTGATGTAAGGTCCAAAGATTTTGTTATATTTTACGGAATTAAAAAATCTTGTCTAGAACAAAAGTTACAGACAATAGCTTGTAACAGTAATAATGGATGCTTCGAAATGAATCATTTTCAAACCCCCATTTCGGATTGGAAAAAATGTTATACTTGCTTGATATGTACTCAATTAAATAATTAAATATCAGAATTCTTTTGCATTTTCTACCACGGCCGGCTCGTGAGATGATTTTTCGGTTACCTTTATAACTTGTGTTCGTGATATCTTCTAAACTATTCGTCAGATTTAAATACGGTTAAGGACGATTTTAATCTACATTAAATTCTCCTGATAACAAACACATTTATTTGGATAAGGATTAATATTTAAACCAAAAAAAAAACGCGGTAAATTAAATGCATATTTTAATTGATTTTTATAAAACAAAAAGTTATTATTGTGAGAAAACCGTAAAAGATAAACATATGCCATCGCTGACTTTTTTGTAGAACTTTTTTAGATCTACAAATGTCTCATACATCATTTTTATATAACTCGAGCGGTTTAGCCAGCGTAAGCCAATGAAAAGGAAATTTAATGAAATTTTGCGACAGGGTCCAGAAATGCGCTGTTTATTCCTATTTCCTAAACTTTTCTAAAAATAAATTATAGCCTATGTTAGACACAAAGAACGTAGCTTTCTAATAGTGAAAGAATTTTCGAAATCCGTTCAGTAGATTTTGAGTTATTTCAATACAAACAAAAATACAAAAATACAAAAATCCAAAAATCCAAAAATACAAAAATACAAAGTTTCTCTCTTTATAATATTAGTATAGAAGTATAGATAAAGTTTAGTGTTACTTGTTAACTTCGATAGCTTCATTAAAGTGTATTTTATAATGAAAGATGAAAAAAGTGTTGAAAATAGGGACCAAATGACACACACTACCTTTCGAATAAAAAAAATAATTATAAAAATCGGACAACCAGGAGCCGAGTAATCGGTGAACTAAAAAAAACATACAGACGAATTGAGAACCTCCTCCTTGTTTGGAAGTCGGTTAATAATTATGAAAGATCAATGAATAAAAGAATGACATACAAATAAATTTCAAATATTAAAAAAGTAAAAAAGACCATGTAGTGGCCAGTGCTCGCCGCAACATTACTTTTATTACTATTACTGCTACACTACTAGTGTTAAGTACTATTATTTTATAATAAACCGTACGTAAAAACGAGAAATGCACGTTAGGATTCAGTTCGATTTTTTGATATCATTGAATTAACGCTACTAATTACCTACTTATGTAAAATACGAGTAATAAACAACATAAGGGAATGATGGGAAGGGGAAGTGGATTTAGCAGAGAAGGGGATGCATAGGAAGAGGAATCATCCTGTTACTGTGCGTCTCCTTCTCCGTAGAGTAAGGGTAGGCAAATCATCTGCAATTGCAGATGTCTATGGGCAGCGGTCTCTCCGCTATTACAGCGAATCAATGTGGCCGCTTGCTCGTAGCCGCTTTATAATATATAAAAAATTACAAATACTTGTTATTTGTAAAATGTAACAACGTAGGAACGAAGTCTTGAAGAATGCGAAGAGCGCGGAATATTCTTGTTCTAAAAGAAATTGTCGGCAACAATAGATGTGTAGGCACGCGAACATTATCACTACAACCTCGCATCTGATTCTATTGTCTACTGTTGGAATAGAAAATAATATCATAAAGATACGCAACGCTTAGATAATAGCTACCGGTTTGATTCACTTGTAGGAATTTATTTATGAAAACTGCAGTCAAGCATGTATCCACGATGCCCCCGTTACCATATTTGCAAAGTGTGCAGTGCGCACACGGGGGCCAGCCTTAAGGGACGCCAAAGCCAAGACCCCAAAAAAAAAAATTAGTTAAAGTTAATTTCTTTGCTCTATTTCAAGCAACTATATAGTATGTAAAAAAGATAATTAAAAATGATTAAGGGATGCCAAAATCCTATTTTGCACACAGACGCCAGTAGCCTTTACAAGGGCCCAATGTATCCAGACTTTTGGTTCGAGGGGGGACAAACATTGCAACAACCATGTCAACTATGTCGCTATAATCACTATACTGTCAAATTTCGGAGAGGGGGAAACTATCCCTCTTGTATACTTGCTTAACTGCAGTATCAGTGAGCAATAAGATTATTTGTTAGTTAAATTAAAATCCTCGACTGATGAATGAACCTCGCGGTCTCCGACGTTTAAAAGTATACCAATAGAGAGGTTACTATGAAAAGTTCCTTCTATTTATGTATATACAGTGGAACCTGGATAAGAAAAAAAAAAGTATTCGAGAGCCTTTGGTCCCGCCAGTCGACCATCATAAGCAAGAAACTCGGATTAGAGACACACCTTTATAAAGCCTTGTTCGTATTAGAATAGTATTTTAGTTGAGTAGCAAGTTTCCTAATAAAGTATTTATTGTACTTATCTACTCTACTGAAATGTTGCTGTTCGGACACGTTTAGTTAATAATTATCGCTGTCCCTTGGACTATAGCTTATACAAGTTGGACTGTGCTACAAATGAGAGTGATAAAAATGGTTCGTAACTTCCGTGCGAAATTGATAACATAATAATTGATTTATTTACAGACGTTTGTCGAAATAAGATGAAAAAACTTGTCGTAATCGTCGTTTCACATTCACACACGCATTCAAATGATCTGAAATGTATGCAGATGCGGTAACGTTTCCGGAAGGCGTTCGCGTATTGTAATTTCATTATATGTCCTACCTAGAAATGGCTGAGTTACATCGTACCTTCAGGTCTTAAACATTGCGAGGTGTTTTTCATTATAGGGTACCAGGGTCTCATAGATGACAACGTTTACAACCTAAATGCTAAAGGTCTGAGATCTAATCCCTATTTTCTATTCCCTTTTTTGATTGACAGGAGAGCTATGTTAGCCTAGTGTGAAACATGGGATATCACTTTTGTACCTATTTTGATCTTCATAGTTAAGTCAGAGGCACTATTTTCTGATATGCTTTTTCATTGTACAACTCAATTCACTCCATTTTATGTTTATATTAGTAGTAGTCTTACACGCACTACTAAATTAAACTATGAATGAAGCTTACTAATAGGCGAAGAAGCTAGCTTTCCTAGACGTCGAAGTTTATTTTCGACGTTCAACAAATAAACGCGTTAACGTTCAACACTATAAAGCACCGTCAGCGTTATAAATAAAATGTACTCTACATTTACTTTTAACGTAAACTTCAAAAATAAATGTAATATTTGTATGGAGGTTAGAGGCGTCTATCGTTTGCATATCTGAGGGGTACCCAAAGTATATCCATTGGCGATATCGCTGATGGAATCGAAACTGACGACATTCGATAAGTCATGTGTTTGTTTCGTGTGAGGTATTGAACGTCATTATCAGTTCTATACATTTTTGATGTTTTTTTATATATTATAAAATGGCAAATGGGCAAGCGGCCACCTTGAAGGAAAACATCATGATGCCTGCACATATCGGCGAAGAAATTCAAAGATATGTGTAAAGTCGACTCGCACTAGACCAGCGTGATTGACTGTGGCCTAGTCGCCCCTCAGTGGGGACTTATAGTGAGCTGGTGATGATGATGTTGAATAGCCGAACATATTTTTTATGAAGAAAAATAACAAGAGTAGAATTGTCTTGGTACAAGATTTGTACAATTTATATTAATTTGTACGTTGTACTAGACTTGGTTAATAAAATATTTGAACAAGTCGTTGAAAGGTGAAACCGAAAGTATCTTAAATATCGACGAGAAAGTGCCTCCTGTCAATTCGCGTATGTCGGCTCCAAGTTATAGTCCGACAAGTTTATTTGACCCGGTTGGCATAAGGTACTGTCATTTTCTATACCCAAGTGACATATATTAAAAAACCAGATGAGACATGACATATGTCATACTGACAGCGACTAAAACACACTTATACGAAATATACGTAACGTGACTAAGACAGTAACATAGGTCTTTGGTCCCTTTGGATTTGGTTTAACAAACCAAATCGCATGCGGATGCGTTTTGATTTGTTTGGGTCGAGAAATAAGACCCAAACAAATGTAATGAATCATAGTAATGTGGCATATTTTCGGTGAAGTCATTTTTCATACATCCCAGGCAAAGGCTTAAAATATTATTGGTAACCGTAGAGTTATGCACACACGTATGACGTAATCTAAGGCATTTTTGTCACTCAACCGTATACGCCAGTTCTATATCTTTCTCTTTCTAAGCCAAGTACACATGTTTGTTGACAGAAATAATCGCGATAACAATGCAATAACCGGGTCAGATTAACTTGTCGGACTATATTCCGGGTCGAAGTTACATAGTTCAGATAACTGGCCACAAAAATGCAATGCAAACTGTGCGGTCGATTGTTGACCTTTTGTGCTCGTGAAAAAAATAAACGTCATGGAGTAATTTGACATAATGGCGGGAATTTTAAATGTCAAATATGTAAAATGATCTTTTTTTATAGATCTGAAATCAGGGTAACCGTTGTGTGATAACAATCTTTAATATTAAGTACACATATCCACGACGCTTATTTACTTATTTATTAGTATTTAAAAAAAATATATACATTATCTCTGCCTCGTTTGAGACATTTTTAAGTTGTATGAACAAGCTTCCTTTTGGATCTTTACTGCATCCTGTCCAAGATTTTTAATCGAAAGTGGACCATGGTACCGATTCTGATTGGTCAGTAAGTACTAAGTACTCGTTCTTACTTTAAAATATTTTTTTAAATTATGTAACTTTTTCCTTTCAGTTTGATCGTTTTAAAGTTTGTTTACATAAATTATTTTTGGTTGATTTTATTATGAAATTGAAAACAGAAAGTAATCTTGATCCACTTTAGGACATTGGGGAGTCTTTAAATTCAAGAAAATGTCGCTAGATGTCACTTGCAAGAATCTTAAGAAGAAAGAGATGTCAACGCACAGCTTATTTATAAAAATCCTTATATTGTACGTTAAAAGGTTCAAAAACATTTATCTGATTTTAGTAGTATAAATGAATGAAAATGCAGGAGAAAGTAGTACAGTAAAATTTCCGACATGCAGTTGACGCGGCCATTTATTTCATTAGACGATGTTTACAATGGCTCCGCATATAGATTGCAACGAGCAACGCGCCTTCCGTACTTATACGCGTAACACGACACGAACAAACCCAATAAAGGATTAGCCAAGAACGATCGGATGATTATTTTAATTAATTGTTTTAGAGATAGTAAAGGAATTAAGACGCTGTTATATTTCAGTTTTAATTTAAAGCAAATGAGAAGATAATGTAGAGTAAAAGAACGATTATTGCGTTTTGCTAACCTAGGGGGTCACCCAAAGTACATTCCCTACGAAGCGAATCTGTAGCGAACGTCAAAAATGTATGAAACTGGCATTGACGTTCGATATCTCACACGTGACAATCACATGATTTTATCGAATTTTAATGTCAATTTCATACATTTTTGTCGATTCAATCAGCGATATCGCCGATCGAAAACACTACGGTAGCCCTCCTGTTCTTAATTATAAAGACAAAAGATTTGTATTTTTAATGTATTGTATATTCAAATAAATCAAAAACTGCTAGGCCGATTTTAAACATTCTTTCACAGTTAGAAAGCTACATTATCCCCGAGTAAAATAGGCTTTTTATTCGAAAACTAATTCGCGAGCAACAGCTAGAATAATAATATTTTACCAACACTTCACCACCCTTATTGCTAATTTGTCGGAATAACAATATCCTTTTAAGAGGTAAAATAAAATAAAAAAAACAGTTGGTAAATTAATTAAATAAATATTAAAATATTGATATAAAGCAGTGTGCATCACATTAAAGCGAAAGCATGTGTTTGGTGCAAAACCACTCTCACTATCCACCGAGACTTGTTTGCACACATTTTGATATGCAATACAAAAGGAAATTCAATCTTATGGTACTCCAAATAGAGTCTAAATCAACCTGTACATATTTGTTACGTAACGGGTCTGGGTAAAACTTGTTACAAAATTTAAGTAACACGGACACGATTTATGCGTTAACAATTTGATAAAATTTATTTAATACTCGAATCCATAAAATTCTTTTCTTTTGGTTTGAATTGTTTCAGTTTCGTTTTTTTTTTATAAAAGAAGGGCCAAACGAACGGCGTGAATCGAGGTGGTCAACGACGCCCATAGACATTCGCAACAACAACTGCAACTTTTTTTATACTTAATACAAAGTGGCAAACGAGCAAGTGGCCACAAAGATTCCCTGAAAAAGCCGAATCGATCCCTGCCCATAGGCGATTGCAGATGCGTTGCCTATCCTTATTCTACGGAGGAGACGCACAGCAAGAGGATAGAAGAGCAATATTACGATGATGTATTTAGAACAGTAATACCATGATTCAATTTACAACTAAGTTAATAAAATCTTATGCTCTTTTACTAACTTTATTCCACGCGTTTTTTCCATTCTTGTCTAAAAAGTTGACCAGTTAAGCAAAAGTTAAGCATAAAAATAATGAAGATAACTTCAGTAAATATTATTAATAACGTTAATAAATCATTACTGTAAATTATATTTAATTTACAGTTGACAAGTTGAATTTTTATTTGGTTATGGTCGCTGCCGTTTTGATGAATGAGATGTTTCCTTTTGTACAGTAATTGTTGGTAGGGTTGTCGATTTATAATTTTACAAGTTGTTTTTGTAATTTATAATAATTTATCAAGTTTATAAAGATATGAGATAATTAATAGTTGTCAAAGATATATCGATATAAATTAAGTTTTCTAGAAAATATTAAGGAAAAACATTATTTTAGGTTATATTATTGTGCCGTTAAATCTGTATTGAAATAATTTGTAAATGTAAAACAAACTTTTCATTTCAGTCATTATTTAGACTAATAACAAGTTACAATAAGTTTTCTTTTCAGTAACTTTGAAGTTTTTGTTGAGGAAAAATATTTAGATTTCATGCTTTAACAGATCGATCGTTTACATTTTTCGCTCGAACAATTTTCGTTTGCATTATTCACCGTATAACTTTTTCCATGTATAACACTCAAAATATAAGGTCATTTTTATTTTAATTGGTATTATAAAATTATTTTTAACATACTTACCTGGTTTGTTAGTTCTGTAAATAAATTTCAAGATAGAAATCCACTATTTTGAAATTATCGACAAAAATTAACTCGGCCATTTTGATTTGTAAATTATGGCGCGGGACCATGGACTTTCTTATTGAAAACATGACTAATTTTTACATCAGTCCATTTGAAGTTAATTATAAATTCCTCACACACAAATAAGGAAGTTGCAAAAGACATCACGTTGTTAATATTTAATTGTGCAAATATATTACGTCAAATATTACGCAGTTTTTTGCTCTGTTAATACAAAAGGAAAAGTGTGCTAAAATTAATCCTCTTTTATGTCTTAATTGTTTGAACGCTAGAGGTCGTTATTCGAGGGTCAACGATCTTTAATTAACGCTTGTGTTTTAATTTTTAGAAACTAATAAATTTTATACAAACAAGTTTTGTTATTGATCAGATTCTAACTTTAATCTCTAGTAATTGTTTTTAGGTTTTTTATCGTATAAAGAAATTAACATAACAAATTGTTAAAAAAAAACATTACATTATTGAAAACATTCTGGAGCCCGAGCTTTTTTTTACCCATTTTGGTATAGTTGTTTAAAAAGTCGGTTCAAAACGATATTCAATAAGCAAAATTCTTGTATCACAACTTTAAAAATCGAATAATTTTGTGAAATATTTCATAATTAATTAGGCAATAAAATCGATATTGACGAAGTTTAAAAAGAAATCTTCGGAATATATCGATGGTTTACGCAAATGTATTGTTGAAAGAGAGATGATTGTATAATAAATATTTAGCGACTCTTACTTATTCTCTATGGATGTTGTAAGCCGGAGCTTCTTTCTTATTACGTAACCGGGGTCAGCACACGACCGTTGCGTAAGCGACGCCCATGCCATAGCACATCGCCACAGAATATACAACTTTCTACCAAATCTGTACACTTGTTTCACTGCATCATGTTAATAGATTTGTGAGGACGCGATAAAAGACCTCGACGACCGATTCAAATTTCGAAATCGGAATATGCTTTTCACTTTTTTTTAAAGAGAACAATGTTTGTTCACGTACAGCCAGTTTTAGATTTTAATGTGAGAATTTTATAAAGATGGTGATAATATGAAATTATTATTTTTCTAGTGAAAAGTAATGTTATTACATTACAGATACTAATTAAAATAAATTATAATGTTTTATAGTTTGTGCGTTACTGTTTTTATGATATGTTTTATGTCTAAAAGGTTTGTAGGTTGTAATAAAAATTTTAGCATTTTTTTTCATTAATTTTTATGCAAAAAGAATTTTATAATACAACTAAAATTACATATTAAAATTACTATTTACATAAATACATTTAGGCACCGTAATTTTTTATCTACTTAAAACTAAATTTGTCGCCAGCGAAGCAGGTATCACAAGTGAGCACGCGACGTGCGTCGTCTAGTACGGTCCGGAGTGTCCGGGTGGGCCGTACGAGGAGCTGACGCCCGCGCCGGACCCGTGTCCGCCGGAGCCGCCGTGCCCGCCGCCGATGCTGCCACCGATGCTACCGCCGGAGATGCCGCCGTGACCGCCGCCCAGACCGCCGCCGGACAGAACGCCGCCGCCGAGGCCGCCGCCGATACCGCCGCCAGACAGAATTCCGCCGCCGATTCCACCGCCGATACCACCGCCAATACCAGCGCCGCCGCCGATAGCGCCACCACCGATAGCGCCGCCCTCCTTCTGGGTCTTGTATTTGATGAAGTAAACTTCGGGTTTCGAGGGCTGAGTGGGCGCGGCTGTGGGGATGGTGATGTCGGGCTGCTCGTCGGGTTTCTTGACCAGCACGTATACGAGGGTCTTCTCTTCGTTTTGGGCCTGGGCGGGGATGATGGGCGCGACGGGCGCGGGAGGTGCTGGGGCCTTAATGAAGATGATCTTGTAGTGTTTCTGGGGCACGCCACCTCCTCCGATGATCTGAGGGCGCTGTTCTTCGGGTTCTGGTGGGGGAACGTGGACGTAGATGTGCTTCTGGACGATGGGGGCACCACCGAATCCGGCGCCGCCGCCGAAGCCGGCACCACCACCGAATCCTGCGCCTCCGCCGAAACCGGAGCCTCCTCCGAAGCCGGAGCCGCCGCCGGACGAGAATCCTCCTCCGATTCCTCCGCCGATGCCGAAGCTGCTCGAGCTCAAACCACCGGAGGAGAAACCACCTCCAGAGGAGAAGCCGCCACCGTGTCCACCGCCGAGGCCTCCTCCGATGCCGATGCCGCCGCCATGTCCTCCAAGGCCGCCGCCGTGTCCTCCTAGACCTCCTCCGCCGGGCGCGTTGTAGCTGTACCCTGCCTCGGGCCTAGCCGAGCCGAGCGCCGCAACGGCTGCTAAAACCTATGGGAGAATACATCAGTCAGTAGAGCTATTGATAGGTGGCAATCCAATTCATAGTTGTCTTCCATGATCTTGAATTTGAAAAAGGAATGTCAAAATTTTAATTTTAAAATGATCAAAGAATAAAAACACAAAACTGATTAACTACTATGGAAACGTAAAAAAATGTGAATGTAGTAATCCAGAATCGATTTGTGAGCGATGATTGCGATCCTCGGTCGCTGCGTCACGTATGAGGAAGAGGGGGTCACACACGGGTCACGGAACACTTTCACTGCACGGCTACCTACCAAGAACGCTTTCATGTTGTCTTGCGGAGGTCTCGTGGTTGTATGATGCTCTGTGCCTCTTTCAGCTGGCTTTTATAGCGGCGGGTGCGCACGCCTCTCTCCCTGGCTCTTCCTAACATTCGGCCTTCGGGCCCCACGAGAATTATGATTTTAATGACACTCGTCCGATTCTTCTCCGGTGAAAACAATATGGATCTTGATTTGTACACTTTCACGATTCGGACCTTAGGGAAATCAACAGGATTACATCCTTGAAACCTTTTTTCTTGCGTCCATAAATTAGACAACGTTGTTAGAAGCCGGATTCATTTTCTTCAACTCTCAATAAAGTTATTTTCTACTGAGATTAAGTAAAAAGTAATAAACATATTTTGGGTATTGAAAATTGGAGCAATGGATTGTTAACATTGTTAAAGAAACCACAAAAATATAATTTATTTTCACACATTTGTACACAATAGTATTATATTTTACAAATTGAATATTCATAAGCACATTCTTACTTAAATTGTAAAGTGTACTTATTCCCAACTTAATTTACTATAAAAGGAAAAGTAAATAAAAGGGTGTATTTAAGTACGTAATAAGGTAACATAGATAAAACGAAGTAAATATTATAATGTTAAGAAAACATGAATTTATTTTAATAAAAACAGAGGTACACAATAGTATTGTTATACTTTAATTATGGTCTTTACATTATCGCTCTGAAAGCGCGTTGAGTTCTTAAATTATTACTTACTAAGGACTTCGTCCACGTTGAATTGAAATGTTATGTCTATGTTACTCGGGTATAATGTAGCTTTCTAACGGTGAAAGATTTTTTTAAAATCGGTGTAGTAGTTATTGAGATCCTCTTTATATTTTTAGTACAGATTACTCTCGCTGTCAATTCATAAACATCGTAAACTTTTTAAACATACTTTAGTTGTAGAGTGTATTTATTGACAATTCAACTTCTATATTGTATCAACGAATCGTCAATTATTTGCTCAAATTTACCATCAGGGGACTTCCCAAAGTACTATTCGATAGCCGATATCGCCGATGGAATAGACAAAAATGTATGAAACTGACTTTGACATTCGATAAGTCATGTGATTGTCACGTGTGAAAAGTCGAACGTCATTCTCAGTTTCATAAATTTTTGGCGTTCGCTATAGAATCGCTTCGCAACCTCCCTGTACTACACAGGTAAGATTAAAAAGAGACACATTCAACAATTTTACGTTGACTGACCACAAGATGAAGTGAAATGTCAAAGTTATTACTCGTTACTTACGCGTCGTAAGTATACTGTATGTAGAATCGGTCAGATGCCCTTTGCCTGGACTTCCGACTGCACGTTACGTGTGCATGACATAATATTATCTACTTCTGGTGCCTTTTAGTAATAAAATTACTTTAACTTAATGATCCATGAAGTATGAAATGTATACTTTTTTATATTTTTGTTTGTATTGAAGTAACTAAAGAACTACCCGGTCGATTTCGAAAATTCTTTCCCCATTAGAAAGCTATATTATCCCGAGTAACATGGGCTATTTTTTTTATTCTACGCGGACGAAGTCGAGAACAACAGCTAGTATTTAATAATATTGTTTTTTTCATTTATTTGGATTTTTATTTCGATGACTATTGTTTCCATTGTTGTACAGTTTTGTAAGAGCGTCCTCCTTCCTTAAAGGCCGGCAACACATCTGCGGTTCCTCTGGCGTTGCAGGTGTCCGTGGGAGTCGGATTAACTAACTAAGGCGATCCGCTGCTCGTTTGCCCCCTTCTCATATTAAAAAAATCATTTTCTTAGTCAGAAATCATCATCATCATCACCATCCTGCCCTTGTCTCTATGGAGGGTCGGCAGAATATGTCCTACTCCATATTTCCCTATCAGCCGTCATTTCTTAATTTACCCCTTTTTTCAGCGCATCTTCTTTCAAAAATTCCATTCATACTTTCTTGGTCAGAACGATAAATATAAAACAAATACAATAATTGTATACATATAACCTGTAACCTATACGTTGAAACTTAATACTTTATAACTTAATCGGTTAAAAAATACAGACGAATTAAAATCTTAGAGCCTTTTTTTTTATAGGAGAAGGGGGCAAACGCGCAGCGGATCAATCAAATTAATTGGTCCGACGCCCACGGACATCTGCAATGCCAGAGGAACCACAAATGTGTTGCCGGCCTTTGAGGGAGGAGTACGCTCTTTTCTTGAAGGCCCCTAAGTCGTAAACGTTTGGAAATACCGCTGAGGACAGAGTGTTCCACAACGCGGCTGTGCGAGGTAAAAAATTGCGCGAAAACCTCGTCGTTGTGGAATGCCAACCATCGAGGTGGTGACGATGGAAGTTGGCACTCTGTCTACTCGTACGATGACGGAACTCAGCGGCAGGGATCGTTCCAAACAATTCTTCGGAACACTCCCCATGGTACAGGCGGTAGAAAATGCAAAGGGAACTGACGTCCCTTCGCAAGGCCAGTGGGTCGAGCCAATCGGTAAGACCCCGGTCGTCGACGATTCGGGTCGCACCTCACAAAAAATGCGAAATTAATCGTTATTTCAATACGACATTTCTTGGTAGACCCCATAACGTAAGTTACAAAAGGAAACGTTAACTTTAATGTTAAATTGCAGTTATTGTTAAAGAAGATCACTTATTTCGTTAAAAGTTAAAGTTTAATGGAACATTACGATGCGGTAACTCGTTAGCCGGCTTCCCACGGCGACAGCTTCGTGCGACCAGATGTAGAGCGAACATCTCGAACTATGACGTAATAAGTCCCTTTTTAATTTAATAATAAGTTCTATAATATTTCTCAGTAGCTGTTGCTCGCGACTTCGTCCGCGTGAAAGTAAATAATACAGCTTATGTTACTCGGGGATAATGTAGCTTACTAATGGTGAAAGAGTTTTTGAAATCGGCCCAGTAGTTCTTGAGTTATTTCAATACAATTTTTCTCTCTTTATAATATTAGTATAGATATGTCGATAATATTTACCCGACGTTACGGTTAAGGAAAACATCGTGATACAACCTGCACATATGGGAATAGAAATTCAAAGATATGTGTGAAGTCGACCCGCACTGGGCCAGCGTGGTTTACTATGGCTTTGTCACCCCTGAGGGTAGACTCTGAACCCCTCAGTGGGGACGTATAGAAAGCTGGTGAGGGTGATATTCTTTTCTAAGAAATATTGTTATAAAATATGTGTATTTTACATCACTCGTGTAAATTTTAAAAGCTTTTTAGCTTGTAATTGATGTACAGTAATTATTATAATAGTTTCCATGTCAATCTAGATAGACATCGTTGGCTATTTCCTGACGTAATACAATATGAATAGTCTAATCCACGCGGAAATGTTGAGAGATATTTTGTATATAAATAAAGTGTCAAAAGTGAGTGGCGGTGTCGGCAGAGGACGCCTCGGGCGAGCGTACGCCTGTCAGATTAACTGACATAAATAGGGAAAACTAACCGCCTTCGTACGCTACGCAAATCTGTGATTTTAGTATCTCAGCGACTTAAAGATGACTAACATTACACCGTGTCCCCTCCGGGACGTGCCTGGACGGAGTCCGCCGTACCCCGCTCGTACCCGCGTCGTCAGTGTGTCTATACAGAATATATTTTGACAGTGCTTTGTCCGTCACCTGGCTCGAGCAAGTTTGTATATTTTGTATTGACACACTGTCGGGGTGGCCGGGAACCGACGGGCACCGTCCGGGTCCGGACGTGGCACATCCCGGACGGGACACAGTGTAGGTCATCCTTCACGCAATACAATGTTAGGACGGCCAAATATTAAAACGAATCAAACATCCATTCATCTTCACTTTCGCATTTATAAGTAAGAAATAAGATTGAAGACGTAAGATTGAGTTGTACAAATGTTTGTAAGTATTAAGAATTCACTCAGTGTGTTCTTTAAGAGGCACTCTCTTCATATATATTCTTGTATCGTACAATGAATCATGTATCTTATGTCATAAGGCTCGGTGAAAATGTACAGAGAGATGGTGGCCTTGTTTACTTCAAAGGTGAAGTTAATTCACTTACTTTTCATACGATTTTGTTTGTAAAAAGGTAAAAATAAGGTCATGTCTCTTTAGAATGGTGATAAATTAAAGTAAAAATAAAGTTATGTTTTTATAAACATATCAGTCAAACATGTCCCCACGAAGGGGCACGGGGCCTACCCCATGTTGAGGGTGACTAGGCTTTATACAACCAACCTTGCCCAGTGCGGGTTGGTTTTTATAATAGTGATAAATAATTTTATAAAATTATTCTCGCTTAAACACTAACGTTTTTAAATCATCGTTATTTAATTAGTAATAAAATTTATATGCAAATACGTAATTAAATCTTCTTTTAATTGTTGTTAATAATTTTAAATGTCTGTTCATTGTTTAAAATAACAGACAAGTTACAGATTCGAACCCAAGACCTCTTAAACGGTGTCCACATTTTTTACATTCAGGTTATTAGCGCTTTAATTTACTCAGTCGTTTGAATGTATTTGACCTTGACACATAATAGTGACAAATAAAAGTTTTTTTTTTCAATTCAAATGCATGACATTGAATGTACCTTTGTGCATTACAATTATTATTACGTATGTTTTTTGAGGATTTTATTTTTGTATATCTTTTTTTTATATTACAAAGTGGCAAACGAGCAAGTTGTCACAAGGATTCGCTGAAAAATCTGAAACGACCCCTGCCAATAGACCTCGGCAATTGCAGATGCTTTGCCTACCCTTAATCTGCAGAGAAGGAGACGCACAGCAAGAGGATAATACCTCTTCCTATGCGTCCCCTACCCCGCTAATTCACTTACCCTTCCCATCATTTCCTTATAAGATAAGAAGAGAAAGTGGACTAAAATTAGGCCTCCGGCACCACACTCCTCGGACGAAACACGGAATAGCTTCCATTTTGAGCCGGCCAATACGTACAAAGATGTTAACGCGGGCTGTAGCTTCTTTAAAGAAGATATAGATATCTTCTTCATCTTTTAGAAATAAACTAATAATTGAGAAAACAATTTTAACATTTGACAAATTAACTTAGTTTTTAAATTATTAATTAAGCTATTTCATAATTAATCCATATAACTACGTATATTAAAATAATGAATCCGAATTAAGGATCGCACCAATCACATTCCTAGAATTATCAAACGCAATTTACCACATATTTACTGACTAAATATAGTAAGTGACCATTTAAAACTGGTCATCACCATCTACAGAGGGCCATCCTTAATACAAGGTTGTTTTTTTTTAAAGTTCTAATTAGTTACCGATGTACTTGTATTTACGAACTGTGTCAAGCGCTTCTTTTTATTTCAAAATGATTAATTGCACTTAAACGTCATCTATTTAATGTTTTTTTAAAACTATTTATCTTAACCAAGCAAAGGTTTTTTTAACGCAAAGATACTGCTTTAAATATGTATGGGTCAATGACCTTAATCTGTTAAAAAATCGTTCGAAAATTAAATATTTAAAAAAATAATCAAATTAAATTATTTAATTAGAAATTCCTTGGTATTGCCTTTCAACTTTCTTTAACATAAAGTAATTTTATAAAATGATTTAATAATTTGTGTTTAAAATTGTGCACGGATTAGCATTTTAACGAAATAAAATTAGCAGTTTCTAATGTTTAATATAAAATTTTCTAATTTTTTGCAATAAATTGTATGCAAATAAGCATTATGAATAATTCTTTATTATTAACACTATTAAGATGTTATAAGCCATTCACTTTTTCTCAATACACGCATTATGTCATTGTAGTAAGCTTTTGTTGGTTAATGTATTACAAATCGTACGCTACTGTTATTACGGGGTCCGTCTAATAGCGGTTCATTAAACTATCGAAAAATCCCACTAAAGGAACAAAATTATTTATTTCTAAGATTTTTTTATCTATTTCTTCTGAAATTTGGAAGCTACAAAAAAATCAAAGACAAAAATATTAAAAATATTAATCTACAAGTTAAAAAAAATTACCAACGTCTAAGCTAACTAGGTTTGAAATATGACAAGACTGAATTTGTCGAATATTTAGAATGTCCAAATACAAAAAACATTATTATAGCTATTTTAAAGACAAAGATAGGACTAATAACATATTTTTGTACCTCTGTTTAGGTGTAAACTCATACTCAGATAATTCAAAAGTTCATCAGAAACAAATCTTATATTTCTTTTGAGTATAAACGCTTTTTTATAAGAAAAAGGGGCAAACGAGCATCGGGAACATCGAGATGATCAACGCCCATGGACATCTGCAATACCCGAGGAACAACAGATGGGTTGCCGGTCTTTAACGAGGTGATACGCTCGCTGCTAGTGAGACCCCGCGATACTTACGTAACTAGATCGCCGCAAATCCGAACGGATTTCATATGCGCAGGCGCACTCATGTCATACGTGTTATCTTGTTCAAATCGTTCACGCCGTGTAGGGGAATAAGCGATACACGCTTGTTTTAGGATACTCACTAAGAATAGTAATTTTATAGTAGCTATAAATGAATTTATATCTACCAGTAAAAGCTTTTAAAGTATCGAAACACTTTATTACTTTAGTACTAAAAATACGCAATATTTTTTACTGTGTTCTTATGTTTATGTTGTTATTCATATACATGTTTTTAAAGACCTGAAATTATCACAAAAACGTTTTAAATATATGCTAATTTAATTATTGAAAAAAAGAAACTTTATTAAATATAATTTGTGCATGACTGTACTTTGTATAAATAATGTTATATCGTTTGTGTCTCAGTGTACATTACGAATAAGGACAGAAACGTGTGAGCAGAAGATAAGTGACGTAATTTAAGGACAAGCAGGACTTAGAGAATGGAAACAGTGAAAGTGGTCACTTTACTTCCTTATGCCACTTTTGTATAGAGCCCAGAAACTATTAAATCTTACCACTTTGTTATAAATGCGAAAGTATCGATATACGGATGAAAGTTTGAAGGTATCTCCAGAACTGGATCCTGATGATATTTAGCACAGATGTAGAACAGTCGAGAAGAACACATACCGCTTTATTCCGAAACGAGAATAGACGTTATTAGTGTACCACTTTTTAGGTTTGGTACTGGTACATTCATAAAAAATATTTCAAAATACAGAACATCCTTGTTCCTGGTATTTCTTATGATACATAATTTGGTCCAATTAGACCCCTGGTCTATCCTATTTAGTTCCGAGTGTCCTCCAGTATCGTATAATCGACGACTTATTGATCCTCGTTTATCGCAGTACTTTATTTTTTTTTTCGGAATAAGGGGGTTTGGGTCTTAGTAAATAAAAACGGCTGCACTCACGTTTTAAGTTCCGGTAACGGTACCGACTAGTTTCGAGCCTGTCGGAGGCTCTTTAAAGATTTTTATTTCCTAATAATAATGTCTCACGGAAGTTTCAACAGTGACATAGGTTCTTTTTAACGAATTTTTTGAAATTCCGCGCAGACTAAGACCCGGTTCACACAAGTTGATATTAGGGCTTACAATCCAGATTTAAAGTAGACTACACACTTTTAGCATGACGGTAAGCATCCTACAGGCATCACGTTTGTGTAACAAAACTATACAGTTATGAACCGTTTAAATCTGTCGGTTTTAGAGTACGTGTGTGGCCTGCATAATGGATAATCTTCCGTACAAGCGAAGTCGTGAATGTGAAAGCTGAAAGCCAATAAAAAAAGTTATACATTTTCATCTTCCGTATCCTGAGTCAACCTTTCGACCGCCGCCGCAAGCCGCAGCTGCTCGTAACGCGGTTCCGTGCGGTTCCAGTGTGCAAATTGCGGTTGCGTATAGACAGTATAACAACTATCTATGTGCCATCCACAAAACGAACGCACTAAAAGATATAAGTAGTTCAAGGTGATTCTTTTTGCAATAAAAACCACAATTGGACTTAATTTACGATTGATTGCATCCGTGTTACTACACTGTTTTGGTATTTTTTTATGAAATATTTGATAATCGATGTACCCATTCGTATTGGTACGTTATTGGTACGGATTACAAAACCAGCGGTGTTAGGTTCGAATACCCCTCTACCATTGTGGTGGACTGAAAAGCACAAGGCAAGCTCTTAATGGTTAGAAGAAATATGAGTCAATAACAAAAAACTACCTATTAAGTACTAATATTATAAAGAGAGAAACTTTGTATTTTTGTATGTATTGAAATAACTCAAGAACTACTGGGCCGATTTCAAAAATTCTTCCACCGTTAGAAAGCTACACTATCCCCGAGTAACATGCATTTTTTTAATTCCACGCGGACGAAGTCGCGAACAACAGCTAGTTACTAAAATTATAAATGAGAAAATTTGGATGAATGGAAGTTTGAAGTTATCTCCAGAACTGCTAAACGATTCTCGATGATGCCCAGATTCTACATCTGTAGAAAATATTCACGAAAAACACAGCCTACTTTTTTAATTCCACGCTTATATAGACGACAGTCATTTTCATATATCATAAGAAAACTTATCTCATAAAGACCTATACAGCATTATAGATATTATAAATAAAACATCAGGAATATGTTTATAGTTGTAGACACAGTGGCTGTAAGGGGTAGGGTAACAAAGTACGATTAAATTCAAATAAGTTAACATAACTTTGAAGCTAAAAGACTTAGATTTTTTTTATTAATTTTCCCTATACTACCGATCTGATGATGCACTGGCACTGGCTTATCGTTGAATTATAGGACACGCTGTATAGATTACACATTTTACAAGTCAATCTTACATTGAGTTAAGCAATATTGAGATCCACTTTATAAAATGCACGTTTAAGTTGCAAGTATCAAGTGAAAATGTCTCAGAGTTCGCACGATCTGATACTGACGCTTAATGGTTTTAGGGTATCCATTAAACAACGTTGATCTAAATTACACTAAACTTAAAGTTCAAGAAGAAATTAGTGCAGTTTTCTTAAATTATAGGTCATCCCTAAAGCATCGAACGCATTAGAATAGTATTTTAATCGATTAGCAAGTAGCAAGTATCCGAACAAAAGATTTACTAATCTACTAAAATGTTGCTGTTCGGACTCGTTTAGTTACTAAGTTACTATCCTAGTGCGTAGATTTAGGCTTAAACGAGTCCGAGCAGTAGTAAATCCTTTGTTCGGATAAATGCTACTTGCTATTCGACTAAAACACTATCCTGGTGCGGACAAGGCTTAAGGCATTTTAAGAGAGAGATATGTAAGAACTACTTATAATTTGAAAGTAGGCATCTATAAATATTAGGAAATTAAGACATTCTGGAGCGTTAAGCAAAGCACATGCGCTACAAAGCGATTCGATAGCGAACATCAAAAATGTATGCAACTGACAATGACGTTCGATAAGACGACGTTCTCACACGTGACAAGCACATGACTTATTTTTTTTTTTTTTTTTATAAGAAAAGGGGGCAAACGAGCAGCGGGAACACCGAGGTGATCATCGACGCCCATGGACATCTGCAATACCAGAGGAACCACAGATGCGTTGCCGGCCTTTTAGGAGGTGATACGCTCGCTTCTTGAAGGTCCCTAAGTCGTAGCGGTTTGGAAATACCGCCGAGGACAGACCATTCCACAGTGCGGCTGTGCGAGGCAGGAAGTTTCGCGAAAACCGCACGGTAGAGGATTGCCAGCCATCAAGGTGGTGCGGATGGAAACTGGCGGTCTGTCTAGTCGTCCGAAGACGGAACTCGGCGGCAGGAATTGTTCCAAACAGTTCGTCAGAGCACTCCCCGTGGTATATACGGTAAAATATGCAGAGGGAACAAACGTCCCTCCGCAAGGCCAGAGTATCAAGCCGATCAGTAAGAGCTCGGTCGTTGACAATTCGAATCGCTCTACGTTGTACGCGGTCAAATGGAAGAAGCTGGTATTGGGGTGCTCCCGCCCAGAGATGCGAGCAGTACTCCATGTGGGGCCGCACTTGCGCCTTATAAAGTTGAAGGCGGTGGCCCGGTTGGAAGTACTGCTTCGCTCTACTGAGTACACCTAGCTTTTTAGAGGCCAGCTTGGCCTTCTCTTCCAAATGACCGCGAAACTGAACGTCATTCGATATGTCAACGCCGAGAATACTGATACTGGCTGAGGCAACCAGGGGAGTGCCCTCAAAACGAAGATCTACGACAAAGGGTTGCTTTTTAGCGGTAATGGCGCATACTTGTGTCTTTTTGGGATTGAAATCGACAAGATTTTGTCGACCCCAATCCGCGACTTCACCCAATAGGGTCTCCAGTCCAGACACAAGTTTGGTCCGGTTCTCATGGACAGTAGCCCGAGAAACGTTAGCGCGGGCCGTGTACAGTGCATCACCCGTGCTATCGTCTGCATAACAATGTATGTTGCTAATTTGCAACATGTCATTGATATGCAGAAGAAACAGGGTGGGCGACAGAACACAGCCCTGTGGGACACCAGCATTAATTGGTTTGGGGTCAGAGCATGCACCGTCGACAACGACCTTGATGCTCCGACCCTCCAAAAAGCTGGCGATATAGGCGCAAAGTTTCTCAGGCAGCCCGTAGGAAGGCAACTTCGAAAGAAGTGCTCTGTGCCACACCCGATCAAAGGCCTTGGCCACGTCCAAACTAACTGCCAGGGCCTCCCCCTTGCCCTCGATTGCCTCCGACCATCGATGCGTGAGGTACGCAAGAAGGTCACCAGCTGAGCGACGCTGACGGAAACCGTACTGCCGGTCGCTAATCAGCTGGTGCTCCTCAAGGTACCTCATGAGTTGGCAATTGATGGTCGTTTCCATGATTTTCGAGAACAAGGTGGTAATGGCAATCGGTCTGTAGTTGGACGGGTCAGAGCTATCGCCTTTCTTAGGGATCGGGTGTCATTATCAGTTTGACATTTTTGTCGATTCCATCAACGATACCGTCAATCGTAAGATACTTTGGATGACCTATCTGTTGTTACTCTACTTATGTGACCACTTTTCTAACAAATATCATTTCAACATTATAAAAGTTCCTGTAAGCTCAAGTTACCAACTTAAGCGTATCGAGGCATGGCGCGTGGTATTGCAAAAGTTCACAGTTCAAAGGCGTGAGACCGCGGCTACCGGCGAATCCGATACGTTTTGTAACCGGGCATTACGTACCAGTGTACAGAGCTTGGTTAATTAATGGTAATGGAAAGCATTGCAATAGAGCGAAACACTAACGCTGTAATGTAGAGCTTTTGTTTTTGAATAGATATATTTACTTAAGTTTAATTAAGTGACAAAGTTATCCATCCTTGTAGGTGAAATTGGAATAGTATTTTGAAGCCGGCTATAGACAACCAGTTTTAGCCGTACAGTTCGACTGCGCAGTAAAAACTGACGTATGTAGGGAAAACTGAGAAGTGTGGAGGTTAATTGACGCGTGTCAATTAACCTGCTGAAAGAATTTTTGAAATCGGCCCAGTAGTTCTTGAGTTAATTCAATACATACAAAAATACAAAATTTCTCTCTTTATAATATTAGTATAGAATAAGAGAGAAACTTTGTATTTTTGTATAAATAACTCAAGAACTACTGGGCCGATTTCAAAAAATCTTTCACCATTAGCAAGGTACATTATCCCCGAGTAATATAGGGTATATTTTATAATACCACGCGGACGAAGTCGCAAGCAATAGCTAGTTTAGTATAAGATTGGAAAATTTCCAACAAATCCATAACAATTAGGAAATAAAGTGTTACACATTTGTATAGATTATTACCTCACTTTATACCTGCCCCGTTATGAGTCAGTGTAAGAAATAATTTTATACAAAGTTAGATAGGAACGCTCGGTGAACGCAGATCTTGTTTGTCTATGACTCATGCAACGCAATACCTAACTCTATGGTTCTAGTTTAATCTATTGTACTGAATAATTCTACACGGGATACAAATGTTATTACGGACCATATAACCTATGTTAGAACCAAAAATCTGATGTAAATTAAGCTGAGAAATGATTTGGAACATGGCGGCCATTTTACTTTTTCACTTTTTCTGTTATTTCGTAAAATTATTAGATAAAGTGAAGTCGTATAAGGCTAGTTAATACTATAATGGTAATGAGAAAAAATGTGTTAATTGAAATATTTTAGAATTTACGGGTTTTAGATAAAGAATATGTAGTCCTTGATACAAAATTCTGGTTTGGATTGGACATAATGTTACTATCGTCTATACAGAGTTAAATTTCTTATTGTATTGCAACAGTTAGAGATTTTCTACATATTTTAATTACATAAATCTGTATAACAATGTGTTATATGCAAATGAATTGCAATCGCAACGCTTGTCCACCTACCGCTAGCCGCCACGTTACGAAGGACCGTAACTATAAACTATTGAGGCAATAATAAACGTGAGAAATTATTACATTTCGTACAATTAGATATACTAATTCTAGAAGTATACTAATCCACTTTTACGTAAGACGTTTTCATTTGTTTTAATACATTAATTAGTAGAAAGTGAGATTACATCAAGAGTTATTAGGAATGTACCTTTATAGCATAGCTGTTGTGCGCGACTTCGTCCGCGTGGAATTAAACAATACAGCATATGTTACTCGGGGATAATGTAGCTTTCTAATAGTGAAAGAATTTTTGAAATCGGCCCAGTAGTTCTTGAGTTATTTCAATACAAACAAAAATACGAAGTTTCTTTATAATATTAGTATAGATTAGTCATGAAATTCTATAAGTAGAAGTAAATAAACAAGCAGTAAATACGTATTATGAAACAAACATAAAGTTTATTGCGTTAAGAGATAATTGCCATATAAGTCTGAATGCATTAATGTGAACGCGACTTACCAAACTATACTATCAAATGAAGGCAAAGTTATTATTACAAAATGTTAGTATTCGTGACTGTCTTCAATACAGGGATGTATCTGTCGATATTTATCAAGTATACTAATAAGAAAATACTTTAGAAGGATTTACAAATGCATTACTAACTCCAGAAACAAAAGAAAAATGCTCTTTGAACATAGAAAGAGAAAGATATAGAACTGGTATTAGCGTATACGGTTGAGGGACAAAAAATGCCTTAGACTACGTCATACGTATGTTGTATGTGCATCACTTTACTTTTAAACCAATCATATCATATCTTAAGCCTTTACCTGGGACGTATGAAAATTTAGTTCATCGAAAATGCGCTTGGAGCGCCACAATACTATGTGATACGTCATTTGTTTGGGTCCTATTTCTGGACCCAAACAAACAAAATCGTATATTGAGAAAGGGACCAAAGATCTATGTAACTAACTTTGTCACGTCACGTTTATTTCGTATAAATGTGTCACAGTCGCTGTCAGTTTGACATATGTCATGTCTCATCTGCTTCTATTCTATGTCTTTGAGTCTTCTAATGAGGTAAACAACTAATTTACTTATTAAAAAAACGTTTTTCTTAACAAAATACTTTCTAAATTAAAGAGGAATAAACCAAGTAAGGCAGCTCACATCAAACGCTAATCATAAAGCTATAATCTATTTCTAATTTGAATCGTACTTGTCCATACTTTCTTGTTTACCAAAGTATACCAATGAATAGACTGACTAATGATCACAAATCACTCCGCCTCCTGTTTAGTGATGGGAAGAAAGTGTCTCGTCTGTTGACTGAGAAAGAGCTAATGCCTAAGGCACTCCGTACGCATGGCGTGACAAATCTACAATAGACAACAACGCAATACCACCTCATAAAGCTTCGTACGCGTTGTAGATTTGATATTGTGTAAAGCCGGCTACAGACGCTCAGTGGGCTTATCCAACATCCTTTTCGATCGGCGATGTCGCTGATGGAATCGACAAAAATGTATGAAACCGACATTGACATTCGATAAAATCATGTGATTGTCACGTGCGAGATATAGAACGTCAATGTCAGTTTCATATATTTTTGTCGAATCCATCGGCGACATCGCCGATCGAAAAGCATGCTGGGTAAGGTTACAGTTTTTACTATACAGTTCGAATTGACATGTGTAGGCAAACTGTTACAATTAAAAAACTGAACGTCTTTAGGTAAAGTTAGATATTAAAGTCGCCTATTTTAGGAATCCTTCTGTACGATGGGACTAAGGAGATAATGTAGACGTTACAAAACGTCCGCGTTCGACCGATGATCTCATACTACTAAAGAAAACACGAACCGTAATAAAACAATAGTATGTTTTGCATGATAATGAATTGTTTACATTTTTCGTTTCAAAGTTAATTGAGTGTAGTCTATTATTTAGGGAGTTTAAAGAACTTTTACTTGGAAACTGTATAATTTAAATAAGTAAACTTTAAGTGGATGAGTATGAATGTTGTTTAAGATTAGCTAGCATTAAATTAAAATAGAAATGGTATTAAAACAACTACACCATTCGTACGAAGCCCAAGCGGGCTCCACCACTGTTTTGATTTTCGATTTTGACTAAAAATTAAGTCGATATAAAAAAACACAATTGTAATTATGCTTAATTTCTCCTTGGTATCTTTACTTTATATTATAAAGAGAGAAACTTTGTATTTTTGTTTGTATTGAAATAACTCAAGAGCTACTGGGCCGATTTCAAAAATTCTTTCACTCATAGAAAGCTACATTATCCCCGAGTAACATAGGCTATATTAGTTAATTTCACGCGGCCGAAGTCGCGAGCAACAGCTAGTATTTAATATCTTGATTGTCCAAGTACGTCCCACATCTATAATTTCAGTGATCGGACGAGAGAATGAAGGAAGCTGGATCGTCGGATCACCTTTGCTTTACTCGTCCATTACGATGCAATCCGCATCGAGCTACACAACCGCCTTTCCTTTCTAAATACACAGTTTTATTCTGACCTATGACGTATAACTAGCCATCCAGATGTATAGAAAATATATTACTAATATTGTAAACTAGTGGCAGTTTCGTCAACAAAGATGTAGCAGAAATGTAGAGTGTAACCTCCTTGATTGTTGTTTGTATTATTTTTAAGTGAGATATTTAAGTTTGACACTTTATGTCAGTTGGATATAAAATGTAAATGAATAAAAAGTACGTTTATAAAACACAGTTTTAGTAATTGGTGACAACATATTATTACCCCACAAAACGACCCGCCACAAATAATTAAACAAGACAAACACGTATAAAGTAGGGGATAGTTAGAATTTATCCCCCCTCCGAAATCTGACTGAAAAAACAAGTTTTTAGAGGAATGTTTTATGTGACTATATTAAGAACAATAATATTAGATTATAAGTTATGCGTCTCTTACTAACAATATCAAAATGTTTGTCTGTCTCTTTTTACGGTTAATCAATAGTTAATACGATACTTTAAAATCTTTGGTCACGAGACGTTTTTAGTGAATGTAGCAGAGTAAAGTTGCCAGTCTCCCTCAAACTAGAACTAAATCATAAACACTAGACACTGGCCAATCCGAAATGAGAGAGCAATGCGCTACTACTCGACGTTACTACTAGCGCCATCTTATTCAGTGTGTGACTAAACTACGTACGGTACTTGTTTAAGTTATCAAAAGTTATAATATAACTCCCTCCGAACCAAAAGTCTGGATACGTGCTTGAAACTGGCTTAGTTATTATGCTTATATTTGTCCTTATTCAAATACAAAATCGACCGAGCTATTCCGGAAATTACACGGAACTAACATGGATACGGACAAAGAGACAGACAAAAAATGTTTCGTTATAGGTACAGCAAATAGGCACGTGCACAAAATATGTTTTATTATATTATATAGATAATAATAATACAAAGTGGCAAACGAGCAAGTGGCCATTAGGATTCGCTGAAAAATCCGAAGGGACCCCTGCCCATAGACATTTGCAATTGCAGAAGCGTTGCCTACCCTTAATCTACGGAGGAGGAGACGCACAGCAAGAGGATAATAATATGACGGCTGATAGGGAAGTACGGAGTAGTACTTAAGTAGTGGCGACTCTCCGGGACAATAGCAGTATGGTGATAATGGATTTTGAAAAGTAACAACATGGTTCAATTTACAACTAAGTGAATAAAATCTTTTGCTCTCTCAACTAACTTTTTATAACTTTCCACGCGTTTTTATTCCATTCTTGGCTGAAAAGTTGAACAGTTAAGCAAAAGTTAAGTATAAGTATAGTGTGTAGTATATCCGAATTTTATAATCTTTTACTAAGTATCGTGAGGTAAGAACGCCAGGACAGATGGTGCAGAAACGATTGAATTTATTATTTTAATTAACTTATCTAAATTTATTCAAAAATCAGGTTTATCAGTGTCGATAATTAAAAGTTTTATGCATTTAGTTTTGTAAGTGTTACGTAAAATGCATACAATCTATACTAATATTATAAAGAGAAAAACTTCGTATTTTTGTTTGTATTGAAATAGCTTAACAACTACTGGGCCGATTTCAAAAATTCTTTCTCCATTAGAAGGCTATATTATCCCCGAGTAACATAGGCAATATTATTTAATACCACGCGGACAAAGTCGCGCCCAACAGCTAGTTTCTAATTTATTTAAAGTTTTATTTGTCCGGTTCCTTTTAAAATTGTGTAATATTAATTTCTATTGCTTTAATGATTGTGTACGTAAGATCCAGGTTTTGTTTCATCATCACCAGCTCACTATACATCCCCACGTAGGGGAGCCTGGAGCCTTGTTCGCACCAGGATAGTACTTTAGTCGAGTAGCAAGAAGTAAGTATCCGAAAATGTTGCTGTTCGGACACGCTTAGTTACTAAATTTCTTGCTACTTGACTTAAATACTATTCTAGTGCGTCAAGGCTTTACCTAAGGGGTGATTAGGCCATAGTCAACCATACTGGTCGACTACAGGTCGCTTCCACATATTATCTCGGCGACGAGGCCATATTGAACCATTCTGGCCCAGTACGGATCTACACACTATCTCAATATTTCTTCGTAGATATGTGCAGGCATTACGATATTTTCCTTCGTAACAGGCTCCTGTAAATGTACTATGTATATATGAAATTCTAAAATCCAAAAACACATTGGTACATAACGGGGATCGTACCAGCGGGGCTACCCAGAGTACTTTTCGATCGGCGATATCGCTGATGGAATCGATAAAATTGTTTGAAACTGACATTGATATTCGATAAAATAATGTGATTGTCACGTGTGAGATATCGAACGTTAATGTCAGTTTCATACATTTTGACGTTTGCTATAGATTCGCTTCGTAGCGTTACTTTGGGTAAGCGCCCTGGACGTGTACAATGGTCCGGTCCAAGCGCTAAGCGCGCAGAAACATCTAGAAGTTATTATCTAATTCGTTTTGATTTTGTTCCGTTAAATGTACCTAGTAAAAGTCACAGCCTAAGTAAACAGTTTACATAGAAATCATAGATATTTGTTGACCCGTTCACACATTACACAATGGATAAGGAACCAGTATTTATTCAAAACGTCACTCTCTCATACCCATCAAAACGAAAGTTGAATCCGCGAAGTTATTTAAATATAACGCCTACTTTCACACGGACGGTTTTTTAACGCTCATACGATCGCTGCAAAATGACTCTTATTTCGTTCAGTCACCGCTCAAAATGCAACGCTGTAAAAATTTAAAAGTGCCGCCAAGTACGAAATGCATTTGATTCACCTCAACGTTTTTAAGACGCGTTGAAAAAACGCTCGTGTGTTAACTGTTACATTCATTCTAACTTTGGGTGATACATGACATATAGTCGTCCCTCTTTATTTAAAGAGAATGTAGGGGATAACAATATGCTACAAATTGTAACCGATACTTATATTACGCAACGCGTGTTATAACAGTAAATACAAGAAAAGTGTGTACAATTGATTTGTACCAACTTATGTATGTTTATGTCATCTCGTATACTAATATAATTGATGAAAAGCGTGGAAATCATTAGAAACTAGGCCACAATGTTGCACGTATTTATACGTCCTTAAAAACCTTATAACCAAAGATATATTATACTATAGATGGAACACTCGAAGCCTAAAAGTGAGGCATTTTCTTTGACCTCCGGAGGTCCCACGTAGGGAGATTTCCCCTAGTGTTGACCTCTAAATTATATTTGCCGACATAAAAAGTCGACTGAATGTAACCTCTTTTCTCAAAATTTAATGTTAATTCATAGTATTTACTAAAGTTTAATATTATAATCAATCGAAACATTTTTAAAACGCTAATTAAAAAAAACAAAAATAGTCTTTGTTAAAAATTTCTTAGATTTGAATTATTTTAAATAAAATAATAATAATAAGAAACGATAATTAACATTTTAATAAATATTTTAGTTCTCTACTGTTTATTTAAAAAAAAAATCCCAAACTTGAGAATTTTTTTTCATGATACTGGCAATTTTTTTTTAAATAATTTCTTTCCCGGCACGCATTTTAACGTTAAATTAGTATGGAGCGCTCCCTCTAAGTATTATATCTCTTTGCTTATAACGTTTGTGAGGATCTATCGTACAAAGATTTGACTTTATTGATTAAATAATAACAATTAAAAAGTATAAAACTGTATCAATAAATTCGTCGATACTGCTAACTTTAGTGTACTTAGTTATAAAACTTAATTAAGTTAACTAATGCTTTATAGCTAATCAATATACTATCTTTTAAGATTTAAATTACATAAAAAAGTATTAAAGAAAGAAAATTGTTAAGTAAATTTTTATTCTGGATTTTAACTAAAGCCTTGTTCGCACTAGGATAGTGTTTAGTCGAGTAACAAAATTGCTACTCGACTAAAATACTATTCTGGTACAATGCTTAATGGATGATATTTGGTAAGCCAATAAAAACGTAACATTACATTTCGGGATAAAAATGACTCTTAAAACATATACATATAAACGTATTCACGCAAAATACGCGCTAGTCGTGGAGTTGCGGAAAATGGAGCCCATCATGGGTCGAACCTTACCTTACCTTAAATATAAAAAATTAAGTAATAGTTACTATTTTAATTACCTACGTATTTCATCCTTATCCACATTTTCTTATGTTAGTTTGAGACTGAAACTAAAACGCATAGTTCTGGACTTCATCGCAACGTGAAAAGCTTTTGAGGACTGAACGACATGCACAACCGCGGTACAATCTAGTCTAGTGTTAAATATAAGTTTAACCAAATATTGTGTAGGTGTTTTATACAAGGGCAAAATACTTTTAAAGTATGTAAAGTGTTAATATTTTAGTATGACGTGATATTTTGAAATTACATTTATTAGACAGATGTATTTGAAAGTTTTGCGGTTTTGTCGAAGGCCCGTCTAATTGAAACTTCACAGTCAATGCAAATAGTCATTTTTTTCGACTAAATATTGACCATCTGCACATTTAACCTTGCTTATTGCAACGCATACAAAATTATTTTAAAATCATTCGACATCTCCAAGTAACGCCATCTAGTGAAATAACGATGAAATTGTTTTAAGATTACCGAAATTGTTATAAAGGTTACCCAATATACATGCAATGAACATCAAAAATATATGGAACTGATGATGTTTGATGTCTCACACGTGACAAGCACATGACCTATCGAATGTCATTATCAGTTTCATTTTAGTCGGTTCCATCAGAGATATCGCCATTTGATACTTTGGGTAACCCCCCCTAGTTTTTAACGATTTTTAACAATTAATTGCAAAGGATTTCTGTTATTCGTATTTACCAAAATCGTTTGAACTAACAACGATTGACGTCACAAAATGTACTTTATCGTGGTCATAGTACGAGCACGTCAAAACATTTGCACAAGGAAAATAAATCGTTCCAGACCATTACAGTTATTCAGGGTTGTCACATTTTGTGGTTCATTTAATATTGTTGTATACAAAAATGCTTTTTGTATAAAGCGATTAGTCCAATACTTTATACTGCAGCAACGCGAGTGGTACCACAAGCGATGGCTTCAGAAATATCTACCCCTTAGTGTTAAAAGAGTTCAAAACAGTGGTTTGTCTAAATAATTTAAAAGTCTCTTATTATAATTTTAATAACCATACTATTCCCGTGAGTTTCTACTGTTGAAAAACATGTAAAAACATCCCTTCTATTTTTAGAAAGCAAAAGACGTAGGTACATTTTGTAAATAAGCTTCAGATTGTAAATGTTAATTTTATATCTACCAGGCATTACACATTACATACGAATGTATAATTTCGTCAAAATTATTACTCTATTATTCTTATTTTACATTGTTTATTTTAACCCGTAACAATTGTTGTGTTGGACGGTCTGTTGTTACAACTCGAATTAATTTGAGGCACGTGTTTGTTTTAGGACAAAGAAGTAGAGTTGTTTATTTTTTTTATACCAAACTAGCTGTTGTGCGCGACTTCGTCCGCGTGGAATTAAAAAAATATAGCCTATGTTACTCGGGGACAACGTAGCATTTTAATGGTGAAAGAATTTTTGAAATCGGCCCAGTAGTTCTTGAGTTATTTCAATACAAACAAAAATACAAAGTTTCTCTCTTCATAATATTAAGTATAGATATTTATTTTATGAGTGTATCACACACGCGTCTGCATGCTCGAGCCTGCAAGGGGTGATTAGGCCGTAATAAACCAAGCTGGCCCATTGCGGGTTGGTTGACATCAAGCCCGTCAAAATGTAAGAGAAATTTGAATATAGGAAGTCATTCCGATAAGGTTTCTTTTTAATTCTATCATTTTAATTACTATTAAATCTGTTAAATCATAAGTCATTCGATGGTTACGGCTTAAGTGTGTATGGGTATTAATTTTCTGTATCGCTTAGTGAATTGATTTCCTGCGAATGACCCGATAAAGCTAATATTTAATAGTTAGTAACTCCTTTCTCTAGTTACATGATCGGTTAAAAGGTTAAACGGTTTTGCGATAAGTGGAACTTTACGACACCGAATTGTCATTTAGAATGCATAGAATATTGTAAAATAATTAAATTAAGAACACGGTTTGGGTGAACAATTTAAAAAGCAAGCGATCAGGGTTGAGAAGATAGGGTTGTCACGGTTATACCCACACGACCAAAGCCCAAAAAACCCTGAAATCTTTAAATATCACGGTTGCGCTTTATAAAGTAAAAATTAAATATAAATGCTATTAAAATAATATTTTTATAATTATTATCAAAGTAATTTTAATAAAAAAATCTCGAATTTTGTCCTTTCGCAAAACATTCTCGACCGCAAAACTTTCGTAACTATTCATGGCCATTCTTCGAGAGTTAATTGAATTAGTCGATGACGTCTAATAGAATTAACGTATTGCTAACTTATTGACTAACGGCCGAATTCTGAAACGAACCTCTAGATTATTCGTATCAATTTAGTAAGCGCTTATAATCCAAAGCCTTGTTCGCACCAGGATAGTATTTTAGTCGAGTAGCAAGGAGTTTATCCGAACAAAGGATTTCCTACTGTTCGGACTCGTTTAAACCTAAACCTACGCACTAGGGTAATAATTTAGTAACTAAACGTGTCCGAACAGCAACGTTTTAATAGAATAGATTAGTAAATCCTTTGTTCGGATACTTGCTACTTGCTACTGGACTAAAATACTATCTTGTGTGTACAAAGCTTAACAGTTGTTAAAATTTGTATGATTATTTTAATTTAGGGTTTAAGGGTGGTCGCTAAGACGGTGTTACATATTTAAATGACGTTTCAGGGTTCGACCATAAGCTTATAGTTATTACCAGATATAAGCATAAAGATTTAAAAAAATATGAAGATAATTCAATCTTGTAATATTATTAAAAATCTTGTCATAGAGAAATTTTAAGCACTTAAGACTAAGACTGCTGCTTACATTTTTACTCTCCAAAATAAGATTCGGTTACTGTAATAATAAAAAAGGTTACATTTATACGTAAAATTATGTTAATTTGATAATATTATAAGTAAAAACTGAAAGAATTTAAACGAATTTGATTTTTATTGCTGATTAACATAATATCTACTTTATTTAAATATAAATTAGTAGAATATTTCGTAACAGCGGAAGAGTTTTGAATAACTGCATTCTATTTTGCATTATATTTAAATACTAGCTGTTGTGCGCGACTGCGTCCGCGTGCAATTAAATAATATACCCTATGTTACTCGGGGACAATGTAGCTTTCTAATGGTGAAAGAATTTTTGTTATCGGCCCAGTAGTTCTTGAGTTATTTCAATACAAACAAAAATACAGAAAATACAAAGTTTCTCTCTTTATAATATTAGAAGTATAGATAAGGCCGAGTACATACTTGCGTTTATTCCCGAATGATCCGACAGAAAATAAATATTTTATCGAATGGCTTTCGACACCATTTCAGTATACCCTTGATTTAAAATTACGACTGTGATAACTCCCAATTTTTCGCTCTTGGCAATATTTTTACAGTTATCAACCCTGATTACACACTATAAACCTTTTTTATTTTTCCGTAAAACTCGGGTTTTACGGAAGAATTTCAGGTATGTGTATTCACGCAAAATACGCGCTAGTCGTGGAGTTGCGGAAAACCTTTAAGCTTTAAACTCGGGTTTTGTGGTTCGTGGATTTTTTTTCGGATTTTAAAGTACAATGTGTAAATATCCTAAATGGCCATATAATGAAATCAAGAGTGTGCAACTGCATCTGAAGATTATCACTTGGCACATCTCAACTGTGAGAAAAAAGATATAGAGCGTTCGCGATTGCGTAATGTGATATATTGTGTTCGGCGTTCACTTCATCCGTTCCGTACTGACGATTCACGCTTTGTTATAAATATAATACACACAAACACACACACTAGAGATGTACTATATAGTCCTACAAGGAAATTATGGCACTTTTTAACATTGACAGGGGAGCGCCTACAAAGTTTTAGGGATGCGTAGGTTAAGGATTAAACGAGTCCGAACAGTAGTAAATCCTTTTTTCGGATAAATGCTACTTGCTACTCGACTAAAATACTATCCTAGTGCGTATAGGCTTTAGTATTGGATAAGAGAAGACCTCTCTCCTAAGACAGTGTAAACTAGTTGAGGAGACATATCCCAAATTATATTGTTAAGAGTGTATTGGTGAATAAACATTTTATTTATTTCACTGGTGACGTCATATTAGATTACAATATATGTATTGTAAAGCAATTTCTCAATCATTTACGTGATTGCCAAATGTAACATTTTCGTTTTTGCATATTCATCATTTTATTTATATTTAAATTGGTATTATTAATAGAATTGAATATTTTAATATTAACAAAATTTGCAGATAGATTCTAAAGCTGTATTCACACGGATTGTTTTTTAACGCTCGTTGCTTTTATACTTTGCTTATACAAACTTAAAAAAAATTACTCTTATTTCGTTAATGCTACACTGCAGGATAAAAAAGCTAAATGTAATTAAAAACAGTAGAGAAACAACATAAAAAGTATATCGTTATATTTTTTTATAATAAGAGGGATGACTATGTGTTTCACTTTAAAATTTAAATAGCTGCCAAAGGTATGGAAAATTCCAATTGATTCACGACCTCCGTAAGGTCTACTTAGCAATGATTTAAGCAACTCTTCATGTAGAGATTGTTCAAAATAAACAAGTAACATGTTACTAAATGATGAAATCTCGTACTTGAGTAATCACTACATACTGGACACCAAAGGAAATAAAAAGGCTTCATCGTTATATCACTATGTGCTGTCCTGTGTCTTCGTCTGTGCGTAACGTAAAGTATATGGTATTCCAGATATTGACCAATCAATCTGTGCCAAAAATCATACAGATCCGTTTAGAAGGTACTTTCCAAAAATTGATCCATGCCTTTAAATTTCAGTCTTTATAATTTTAGTTATTAGTCACTTTCCCTTCCTATACTTTTCTTATTAGGAAATGATGGGAAGGAGAAGTGGATATGGCAGGTGAGGGGACGTATAGGAAGAGGAATTATCCCCTTGCTGTGGTGTCCCTTCTACTCCTCCGTAGATTAAGAGTAATCAACGCATCTGCAAATGCAGATGTCTATGGGCAGCGGTCACTACGCTATTTCAGCGAGCTAGTGGACGCTTGGTCTATTGCAACTTTATAATATAAAAAAATAGATGAATATATTTTTCAATGCCATTGCGTATATTGTTACAAAATTTACACACTTTTAGATTTGCGATATATAAAAGTCTTCTTACTTAGTTATCAAATATTTTACGCGGACGGTTCATATTTGTGAAAGGCGTGAATCAACATTATTATGTGAATGTGCGTTACCGTAGTGTGGATTAGTCGAAAGGCATCGATTAATATGACAAAGACTTTCACTAATATTAAAAGTCATCATCAGAAAGTCTGATAGATCTCTGTGGAAGTCATTTTTTGATTATCTTTAAAGATGCACTGTTCACAATGATAACTCAGTATCAGGAAGACAAGGTAATGAAAAAAGACAAGAGACGCGACAATAAAAGAATAATAAATTAAAAGAATGACAATAAACAATGACATGTGAATAATTAAAAAGCGTAGAAAGAAAAAGGTCTAGAAGTGGCTATAGCGTATACGGTTGAGGGACAAAACATGCCTTAGACTACGTCATACGTATGTCGTGTGTGTTCACTTTACGGTTTTAAACCAATAACATCATGTCTCAAGCCTTTGCCTGGGACGTATGAAAAATTAGTTTACCGAAAGTACGCTTGGAGCGCCACAATACTATATGATACGTCAGATTTATTTGGGTCTTATTTCAAGACCCAAACAAAAAAAATCGCATACCGAGAAAGGGACCAAAGATATATATCACTGTCTTTGTCACGTTACGTATATTTTGTATAGATGTCACAGTCGCTGGCAGTTTGACATATGTCATGTCCGATCTGCCTTTTTTATAATATATGATAAAAAGTAAAAAAGACGTGCACCGAACAAGGAGTTGGCCTGTAGTGGTCAGTGCTCGCAACATGCACTTCAATGGAAGAGTCCTCTCTCTCTTCTGTAATACATTTCCCTGCTTTCTCTATCCACTCCACTTCTCCCGAGAATTCATAATAAAAGCATAATCTGTCCTAAAAACAATTCTATACTTATAACAAAGTTCCAAAGCGCCGAATGTAACTTTATTCTAATTTCGTCCTAATAAAACTTCAATTTTAACGCTCTATTAACTTCTTTCTATTCCAATTAAGTTTATAAACGCAAAGAAAAAGTAGAGTAGAAAAATAATTCATCAAGTACAATAAAACATTCTCTGATCGAAAAATACCAGACATTTTGAACGAAACAATCGTAAGAAATTGTCACAGTGATTATAAAGTCTAAAAGAATTATTATCTCTGCCTACCCCTGTGTGTTAGGCGCGTATTTTAAAGACCTTGTATAATTTCCGTACTCGATGTGTACATCTGTCTGTGATGTGAATGTCTCGTACACTGACCCTGCACCTTTCACCGATCTATCCGTTCCTAACTCCGCGATAGACATTAGACAATTGACGACCATATACTAAGAAAAATAATTAACTACATTATTTTAAACAACTTAATTTAGAGCGTCGGTGGCTCAGGGGTTTGACTCTTGACTTGTAAACTGCAGGTCCCGAGTTCGAATCCCGCCACGTACCAATGTGTTTTTCGATTTTCATATGTACATATTTTACCCGACGCTCTTACGTCAAGGAAAACATCGTGATGCAACCTGCACATATAGGCGAAGACGCAAAATACGCGCTAGTTGTGGAGTTGCGGAAAATGAAGCCCATCATGGGTCGAACCTTACCATTTTTTACTAATAAAAATAATTCATTACGTTATTTGTTTATGAAACAACTTAATTTGTACTGACTACAGACTTACTCCATCTTAAGTCGTGTTCACACCAGGATAGTATCTTAATCAAATAGCAAGTATCCGAACAAAGGATTTAGTAATGTACTCTACTAAAGGTTGCTCTTCGAACACGTTTAGTAATTAAATTACTCGCTACTTGACTAAAACGACTGTTGTACTTTTCACGTTTGATACTGATTCATAACATTACGTAACAGAGAAGTTCCTTATTCCTGGTACTTGATTGATACATTTTGGTCTAGACTAGAGACCCTAGACTTTATTGTGGTACCAAAGCTCGCTGTACAATGTATATTATTTTCGGAATAAGGAGTACCTACCTTGCCTAGCTATCAATTGTTTTGAATATAAAAGTAATATATGAATTTACTTGTTTGAAATTCAACTTAACTGCTATCATTTTAAGGTTTATTTTTGTAATGTTAGTCTGCTAACGATTGAAATAGGAGTGATTTGACTTATAATGCCTTTTTTGTATTAAATCATAATGCATTCTTCATGAAAAGAGATCATTACGTAGTCTAGACAGACGGAAGGTTGAAGATTTGGTCTAACCGTTAATGACTGTTAAATGTTGGGCCACGAAAAGAACGGGCGGAAATTGCATAAAATAAAATTTTCTCTGAAATGTTTTTATTTTTTAAAGGAACAAATGAGCAGCGGATCACCTAAGTTAGATAATCCGACGCCAATGGACACCTGCAACGCCAGAGGAACCGCAGATATGTTACCGGCGTTTGAGGGAGGTGTACGCTCTTTTCTTGAAGGCGCCTAAGTCGTAACCGTTTTGAAATACCGAGGACAGAGTGTTCCACAACGCGCCCGTGCGAGGTAAAACATTCTGATAAATCTTTCAATACGTCTTCTTCTTCGTCAGTAGAGTCTGTAGACTCTTCGTGGTCATCATGGTATTAGTGACTTGCTTCACAAGCCACCGCCACTCCTCCTTGACCTCGTTTTTGCACATTGGTGTAAGGAGATGTCCACAATACGACTACATGGTCTTAATTAACCATTTACATATTGATGTTTTTACACAAAAACATTAAAGTTCTTTACAAGCATTTTCCAGTTTTCAAACAACTTTAACGAAGCGTTAGTAAACTGAAAGTTATTTGCTTTTGTTTAAAAGAAAGTTTCGCTTTGACCTTTAAAGTTATAAATGTTTAGTTATTCTTACAAAAACATTGAATAGCTGTGTCAGTATTACGATTTAACTCTGGGTTTTCACTGACAAAACAACTGTCTTTTAATGTTATCGTTCGATAGTCGTATTATGTTGTTGTAAAAGTGTCCTGTTAATTCAAATTCACGGTAAATAAGTAAAGTAGAACCAAAATTTCGTGAGTTAGAAAAATAAATCCGTAAAGTAAAGTAAAGGTAAGGTTCGACCCATGATGGGCTCCATTATCCGCAACTCCACGACTAGCGCGTATTTTGCGTGACTTCACACATATATTTTTCTTCGCCGATACGTGCAGGTTGCATAACGTTGTTTTCCTTAAAGTAATTAAGAGAAAAAAACTTATATTTTTAAATAATTCGCTGTTTGTATGGCCACACAGAGATTTCGACCTTGCATAATATCTTTGTAAGTCAGAATATAATGGATGCGCTCAAATGTTCATGCTCCATTAACTTATTGCTTATTTTTTTTTTATATTTGTACACGCAATTATAAATATATCTAATTAACATACATCAACTGAAATATTTTAAGCTACAGTCAAACCTGGATAAGCGCGAAAACTCTCTAAAGCCTTGTACACACTAGGATAGTATTTTAGTCGAGTAGCATGTAGCAAGTATCCAAACAAAGGATTTATTAATCTATTGTACTAAAATGTTACTGTTCGGACACGTTTAGTTACTAAATTACTATCCTAGTGCTAAGGTTTAGGCTTAAACGAGTCCGTAGTAAATCCTTTGTTCAGATAAATGCTACTTGCTACTCGAAAATACTATCCTGTTGCGAACAAGGCTTAAGTGAGAGTCATTCTCTGGTCCCGACGAGCTATCTCCATAAGAGAGAAACTAAGGGAAACTTCTATAAGGGAGACAAATATCGAGGTACCTTGGATTTTCGTTTATCCACTTAAAATATATTTCTGTGAGTTTATCTGTCTATTTTAGCACACAGCACATTTTTTTTATGTTTGTAAACTAAACCGCAAACATAAAGAATACTTAATAATAGGTAATTAATTATACTTTTAATTAAAAAAATATAGTAAATCGAATCCAAAAGGAAAAACATGTTACCAATTAATTTGACAAATGTTCAACAACGTAAACAATACACATAAGAAATGCTTAAGTATGAGAAAAGTTCGTGAAAGTATATTGAAAGAGCACGCGATAGTATCGGACGGGAATCGATGTGAGACAATAGACGGATCGCTTCCGTTGATCTATAGATCATTATCAACTTGCGTAACGCTGGTAACGCTTAAGCCTTGTTCGCACCAGGATAGTAATTTAGTCGAGTAGCAAATACCATTTTTCCGATCAAAGGATTTACTACTGTTCGGACTCGTTTAAGCCTAAACCTACGCACTAGGGTAGTTATTTAGTAACTAAACGTGTACGAACAACAACATTTTAGTAGAATAGATTAGTAAATCCTTTGTTCGGATACTTGCTAAGTGCTACTCGACTAAAATACTATCCTAGTGCGTACAAGGCTTTAAGGTTTGTGTAAG
Organism: Papilio dardanus tibullus; assembly: GCA_013186455.1. NCBI lineage: Eukaryota > Metazoa > Arthropoda > Insecta > Lepidoptera > Papilionidae > Papilio > Papilio dardanus. The sequence continues at coordinate 630,355 of QDHC01000737.1, read as the reverse complement.
CACAACACTGAATACGTGTCTGTATAAAAAAATATTGTGAAAAAATATTAAAATTATAACTTTAATATACTCAGACGACTCTTATACGAAGGAATTGCCCTTACAGCAATTGTCTTCATCTGAATAGCACGACTTGAGTAGATTTCGCGGCAATTTGCACACCGCAAAATCTTTTTCAGTTTTTACTCTGATGGAGTGGAAAGAAAGTATTTTATTTTATTGTAAGTACGGCTATTTATTTACTATCTATATACAGTGTTGGTCATCAATGCCCCAAGATAATGCGGGATCCCGCAGAACGCAGTACGGGACTGCACGCAGTGCCCGCGACCCCGCCGTAATACGTTTGAGGGCCGTCAGGTTTTAGTGGGTATTCCGGTCAAATTCGGTGGCCGGCGAGTCCCACACTCTCTACGCCATTGCACGCCCGGCGTAGGGGTGCGTAAATGCATTTCCTGACGTTCAAAAAAAATTACGGGACTGCAAACCCTAGTAACGCTCTTTGACAGCTTTTAAACTAATGAACTTACGACCAAATGTTCAAACACCACTCAAATATTTAAGGGCGTCACGCTTAAACTCCAAATTCTACGGTGATCTCATTTAATTTTGACACCACTTAGATTTTAAGCGATGCTTAAGTTTGAGTAGCGTGTGGAAATTCGGCCATTAAAGTACCTAAATATCTCTTATTATCACAATTGTTAATGCTTAGGGAGGCCCTTATTGTCGATTTATTTGTTTATGGGTTTGTAGTATAAAATCACTGAGTATGATTCCTTTAAGCAATGTTATTCTTTGTCTATATTAGATATATTACAATAATTTTGGATTCTCTGAATAGGATAAAAAGAAAGTTAAAATATCTTATCTTTTGGACCGGAAAATAATTCAACAACTTTTATATCTTAAATTATATTCTCAGCATGTAACAAAACTGAAAGTTTAACAAGATAGTGATCTTCAAAAGTCGATTCGCGAACGCAGTTTATCACAGAAAGGAGGTTTTTTTCTTTCCTTTCACTACGAACTCTGACATTATTTTATAATTTGATGCTTTGCATTCAATGAACGGCTTACCATAGAAGATGTCTTAGAAATCGTGAACAGTGTTACTGGTAACATATTGAATGCAAAATCTTAACAAACAACAAAAACAACATACGTATTAAGTAATCCCATCATTATTCAACAACCGAATGGTTTAGATTTGGTAGTTAGCGCCTGAGTATTTTTATAGCAAAATTACATTTAAAAATAATTGCTGTTAAAAAGTATCAACCGATTCGGATATTTAAATTGAAGATAAAACTTCATCAAACATTTTCGAAAACACATAAATATTGTGTAATATAATAATCACTAAATTTCGCTTATTCTATGTACTCACGCGCCGACGGCGAGCGGCAACCATGTCGGGTGGTGGCGCAGTGGTTCTAGCGCGGCGGGCACGGTCGCGGGCGCGGGCCGGAACTCGCTCAGCACTCGCTTTACTAAGCGCGCGCTCACCGCGAACAGTATTACCATGGCTAGTACGCAAGTACCGCCGAATACTGCCCATAACGCCTATAGAAAATACACATACATCAATATGAACGCTAAATAATTACACTGCAGTTCTAACATTTCAAAAACATTTATTCCAGTGTTCCAATAAAAGATCATTGATATTATTTAGCTTTATATAGTCTCTTTTCATTTTAGTATATCTTACCTTTTATTTTATATCTTTTAAGTGTCGGACCTATTGGTTTCCGTTACTTCTAATTAAATTACAAAGATTACCTATTAGTAAATATGTACTTACATAAGTTGCCATTGTGATTTTTTTAGCTACTAGCGGATCTGAAAGAGAATGAAATTTATTATTTTTGTTTAATATTGTACGAGGTTATTCTCTCTTTGACGTCACTTCAGAGTAATTACTTTTATTTTTCTTAAATTACAAAAATCTTACCATAAGCAGTAGCGTTTCCCGCAGGTCCTACACAGCCGCGTTCATCGATTAGATTCACTCTTGCTAATAATTTCACATCAAGTACAATATTACGCGGATCAGCGCGCTCCCCGCTGCGCTTGTCGCTTCGCTCAACAGTGGGTAATAGCATCCACCGCGGGCCGTCGGGGACTGCTACTGGCGTGTTGACCTCAACTCTACGTGACACCGCGTGTGCGAACCAGGGGGATGGATGTGCGTCTGACACCATTTGTTTGCCGATGCTGTAAGAAATTGACAGTTACTCAAGTTGGCACGTGGTAAATACGAGTACTCTTATTTTAGATGTGCCAAATGTAATAGTCTTTTTTTACGTTAGAAAGTGGTAAACGACCAAGCGGTCACCTAGATTAGACCTAGAACCGCTGCCCATAGACATCTGCAATGGCAGATGCGTTGCCTATCCTTAATGTTCGGTGGAGGAGACGCACAGTAAGAGGATAATTCTTCTCCCAATGCGTCCCCTCCTCCGGAAAATCCACTTCCCCTTCCCATCATTTCCTTATAGGAAATAGATAGGAAAGGAAAATTGATTAACATTTTGCTTGTTTTGCTTTGACTTCATATTCAGTTGATATTAAGTTCATTGTTCCGATTGTTATTTTAGGATGAGAGGATATGAATATTTATTTTCTTAGCAATTTTACTGAAGATAATAAAAAACAGAACGTAGGTAATTAAGTACAGTCAGGTTAAAATGAAATAAAGGTTTTTATTAATTGTTCAGTTAAAATATTAAAACAAATGAATAATAAACTTTATGTCATTCTTTTCTTGAAAAAAAAATATCATACAAATAATTTTAATTGTATTTTTGCTAATTTATTTTCACAGTAAAACGACCTTGTACCTATTAAATAGATTTTGTCTATTTTAACTCGCAACGTGTTCTAAAATTAACAACACCGGTTAGGATGATTTGTGAACACAATTTGTATGAGTTGAATTGTTTACAAAACAACATAACGATGTCTGATTTACGTTAAGTTTATAAAACGAAGATATTTCTTAAGTTTCCTGCAAAACATTTGTATGCTATAATGTTATCCCTGTTTATTTGAAGAGAATGAAAGAGATGAGCGAATGACAAAGCAACTTTTGTAATTATCAGTTTGTGGCAATCGGTGGGGGAGGCCTACGTCCAGCAGTGGACGACGATAGGCTGATGATGATGATGATGATGAATACAGTCGAACCTCAATATCGAGAGTCCAAGGGACCGCGATATTTGTCTCGTCTATAGAGGTTTCTCTCTAATCCGAGTGACTCGCTTATGGAGGTAGCTCGTTAGGACCAGAGAGTGACTTTGCTTATAGAGGTTCGACTGTACATGCGTTTTAATTCTTCATACCTCGTAATATATATTATACTAGGCGACCCGCCCCGGTTTCTCACGGGTGTAATGCCGATACTAAATATACTACAGAAAAACGTTGAACGTTTTATATAACAGCCATACTAATAATAAGCACCCGTGCGAAGCCGGGGCGAGTCGCTAGTTTTACATATAAACCTTTCTCTTCAATCACTCTATTAAAAAAAGTGCATCAAAATCCATTGCTTAGTTTTAAAGATTTCAGCATACTAAAGCCGTGAACGCACCAGAAATTTAAGTCGAGTAGCAAGTAATTACATAACTAAACGTGTCCGAACAGCAACAGTCAGTAGAGTAGATTAGTAAATCCTCTGTTCATTGACTTATTACTTGCTACTCGACTAATACACTATCCTCGTGCGAACAATGCTATAGGTATATAGGGGCAGAGAAAGCGACTTTGTTTTATACTATGTAGTGATTACCTGACAAAATAATACATCTTCTTTAAACCTGGCGGTAGTCGGTACGGGTACTTCGGTTGAGGTAGAGACCAAGTCACGTTGACGAAGATTTCTCCATGTATGGAGATAGTAAGCGCTGATACTTGAGGTGCCGGCAGACGAGGGGAATGTGCGCATGAGCATACCCCGGACACGCATTCTGCAATAAGAAGATTATGACAAATACTGGAACGGTTGGAGACACTAATGATATATTAGTGCGTATTTTCGATGTAATATACTTATAGATATAGAAAATGACACACAGGAGTGACAATCCAGTTTTAGTATAACAAGGATTTTGAGTCACTGATGCCTTGACCAGGATAGTATTTAAGTCGAGTAGCAAGTAATATTGTAACTAAACGTGTCCGAACAGCAGCATTTTATTAGAGAAGATTAATAAATCTTTTGTTCGGATACTTGCTACTCGACTAAAATACTATCCTGGTGCGAACAAAGCTTTATGCCCACTGGGTCAGATAAGTAGGTCGGATTACACTGTTAAAAATGGGTTATAGTACATTGAGTGATTCAGATGTTAAGCCTTGTACACACTAGGATAGTATTTTAGTCGATTAGCAAGTAGTAAGTATCCGAACAAAGGATTTACTATTCTATTCTACTAAAATGTTGCTGTTCGAGCACGTTTAGTTACTAAATTACTACCCTAGTGCGTAGGTTTAGGCTTAAACGAGTCCGAACAGTAGTAAATCCTTTGTTCGGATAAATGTTACTTGCTACTCGACTAAAATACTATCCTGGTGCGAACAAGGCTTTATTTTCATTAGCTTAGGCCAGTATTTTTTAGCAAACCAGCAAATATTATGTTTCATATTTATTTAGTGACATTATTCATTCAGGCCTTCAATTTCAGGGCTATTATTATGGAGTCCTATATATCAAAGAGTTTTGAATGATTGTATGTAACATATATATTCTGATTATCGTATTATATACTGATATATTACGATAATCAGAATATATATGTAAAATTAATTATTATCTAAAAATAAGCCTTTTAAACGGCACAAAACAATACTGGTTGTACGAAAGGAAGTCTATTATTTCTGTCGTTCGTAATCCGTGTTGTTAAAATAGATTTTTAATGTTTGACTGTTTTGTAAATGTTGTTTTTTGAATTGTTTTATGAAGACTATTTGCTTGTGTTTGTTGTATTAGGTAACGTACGGACTAAACGTTACACGTTTTATCTATACTATATAATATTATAAAGAGAGAAACTTTGTATTTTTGGTTGTATTGAAATAACTCAAGAACTACTGGGCCGATTTCAAAAAATCTTTTACCATTAGAAAGCTACATTATCTTTGATACAAATACCTAACCTACCTAAAAATACAAAGTTTCTTTATAATAATAGTAGTGTCACTGACTAATTCCTAACAGTTATGTAGATACATAACTGTTAGATACATACCTAGTTGCCTAGTTCGCACCAGCATAGTATTTTGTCCAGTAGCAAGTAATAAGTATGCGAACAAAGTATTTTCTAATCTAATCAACTAAAATGTTGCTGTTCGGACACGTTTAGTTACTAAAATACTTCCTACTCAACTAAAATACTATCCAGGGGGCTATCCAAAGTACTTTTCGATTAGCGATATCGTCGATGGAATCGACAAAAATGTATGAAACTGACTTTGACATTCGATAAATCATGTAATTGTAATGTGTGAGATATCGAACGTTATTGTCACTTCTATACATTTTTGACGTTCGCTATAGAATCGCTTCGTAGCGAATGAACTCTGGGTAAACCCCAGGTATAAGGCTTTACGTGGGCCTATCAGGCGCCCAAACAAGGCTAGGCTAGTGTAAAATGTATACCATCAAGTTCAACATGAACGTTGGCTGACGTGTGCCCGTCCCACGGGTGTGCGATGAGGCGCACTGCGTACGCGCAGCCAGGCCGCACCGCGCAGCTCTCGGCTACCGGGCTCGGATGGGGAGGCACCACCCACCATCTAGACTCCTAAGTAACAATAAAAAATAGAATGAAAGATAATGACAGAAAATATAAAAACAAAGTATTAAGAAATTTGTCTTTTTATTTTCGCCCTACAGTCCTTTGTTGCAGTAGTTAATAAAGTATTTATTAAATACAACCCGCCCCGACGTCGCACGGGTGCAATGCTGATATTAAAGACACTATAAAAATGCGGAAACAAATTTATTACGACATCACATTAGAAACCTAATAAATAACAATATTTCTTCACTATTTAATGGATGTTATTATACATAGAAACCTTCCTCTTCAATCACTCTATCTATTAAAACCGCATCAAAATCCGTTGCATAGTTTTAAAGATTGAAGCATACATAGGGACAGAGAAAGCGACTTTGTTTTATACTTACTACGTTGCTATACAAGTTAAACATAATATATAATAAGCATAGGTATTTTTGTCTAAGAATGCGTATGTTAGGTTAATAAATGGCATTGAACTATATTATAAACATTCAAACTTTATCATACAAAATTAATGAAATCCTGTTAACTGAAGTAAACGAAGTTTTATCGAAGCCCACTCACATCGAAAACTTCATAATTAAGTTCTATATAGATTTATAATTTGTTTTTAACCTCGAGGTAAATCAATAAACGTATTCTTACTTCCAAAAGGCGAAGGTTCTCAATTCATCTGTGTGTTTTTTTATTGAATAGTCTACTACCACAAGACAGAATAAGCGAAAAATAAATATTAATTATTTATAACAATAACTTTTAATTAAGTCCAGATTTAATAAATGTAAAGATTTCTTAAATTTAAATTTTAATTAAATTTCGGAGTCGAGAATCTTGAACCATGGGGCCCATAGGGTTTCCGGCCCAAAAAGCTGACCTATATTTAGGGCAACACATCAGCGTTGCAATCCAAAGTGGCAATGCGGCCAGCGTTTTGGGAACGTTCTCTGCGGACAGCGATCTGGTACCCATATTTTATTTGTATATATACTTACATATCATTTTAGTTTTTTTATTTTAATTGAAATGTAAATGGGACCGCATCACCAAATGTTAAAAATGAAACATTCAAAGTTAATATTACCCAGGTTCATATCGAAACAGACAAAAACATATTGACACGATGATTGAGAAGGTTGTAAATGGACTTTGACGGTAAACAAGTAAACGTTTGCGATGTGAGAAAGTTGACTGTTGAAAAGATAGAAGATAGATCGAATAAAAACGGTTATAACTTTATTTAAAACTTGCTGCTGTTCGCGACTTCGTCCGCGTGGAATTAAAAAATATAGCCTATGTTACTCGGGGATAATGTAGCTTTCTAACAGTGGAAGTATTTTTGTAATCGGCTCTGTAATTCTAGTTATTTCAATACATACAAAAATACAAAGTTTCTCTATTTATAATATTAGTATAGAAATGATTTACTTTACTAAATAGTAAAGGTTTTTTTTATAAAATATTAAAATTTATATTTTTCTATCTTAATTTATATTTCAAACAACATAGTTTATAGAAATTTCCCTTTGCCTAATAACGTAATTGAATATTCTTAAGTAAAATAAATTAAATATTATTCATAGCTAAGTTATAATAACTTTGGCAATTTATTAACTACTTTCTTGACGTTATTTAACTTCATTTAAGTTCAATAAAGAGACTTCTATAATTATTAAACTTAATTAATACAGAGTAGAAGGAAAACGAAAACTTATGTAAGGAAGAGTTTCGGCTTATGGGCTCAATTGGCTTGTAAACTGTAGGTCCTGGAGGTTACCCAGAGTACATTCGCTACGAAGCGATTCTATAACGAACGTCAAATATGTATGAAAATGACGTTCGATATTTTAATTGACAATCACATGACTTATCAAATGTCAACATTTTTGTCGATTCCATTGCAGTTTCGCCAATTGAAAAGTACTTTGGATATCCCCCAGGACCGTCTAAATATATTTTTCGATTGTCGAATTTCATATCCATTTACCTAACGTTTTTACGATGAAAGTAAACATCGTGATGTAAACTGCATTGGCGAAGAAATTCAACAACAATTATGAAGTCGACACGTACTGGGGCAGCGTGGTTGACTAAGGGATAGTCCCTCCTAATATAGGGTAGGATACGAGACTTTTATAAGGAAAGTAATAGTGTACTGACGGTGTCAAATGTATCAGTTATCCTAGGGCTTCATTAGACCGAGTTCGCGATAAAAACGGAGATTTTACTTCGACGTACAGCCGTTGTGTGACATCGGCCTAATGTAGCTCTAGGGTTATAATCGAACTTAGATAAGCGATAAACTAGGATTAGAGCGACATCTATAAGCCAGACAAATATTGCGTTCCCTTGGACTATCGTTTATCCAGTTTGGTCTTTACTTACCCCTGGAATGTTATACTCGTAACACATAGGCGTCATGCAGTCGATAGTCTCGGTGACACTGCGCACTTCAAGAGAGTAGTCTGACGCTGGCGGACCTGATGGAGGACAGAAGAATATCACTAAACTATATAACTTTAAACTTTCGTGATTTTTACTAACATATTGTTCGTAAGAAACGGGATTCATACCACGATTTAGCTGATTGAGCTCCCGATACTTCGGCACAGTTGCATGCGCCATTGACCAGACACAATGAGTGTGGTTTGTCGACCGGTAACATCTGGTGTGAACTTAACGTGTAGTGTAAACTCGGACAATAGTAGTGTTCGCCGTGTCCGAAAAAAGGTGGACAGATATGGCTACCTTTAACATTTTTCAACACTACCGCACCACTTCAGTCAGCCCGTGACCATGGCGCATGCAACTGTGCCGAAATATCGGAAGCTCAAACAGCTAAATCGTGGTAAGAATCCCGTTTCTTACGAACAATATATCACTAAACTAGTTGTCACAAGCGACTCCGTGTACGCGGAACTAAACAATACTATTATACCTCTACTAAATAATAATTCGTATAATTTCTACTATTTAGAAGATTTAATATTTCAAGCCATACATAAGCAGACGTACATACACATACTACTCACACATGCACACAGACACACACACACACATAGACACACACACGCAAACATACATTTTAAAATGCATACGCAAGTTAATACTATTAAATTGTAAATTACTTTTGGATGTTTTAACATATTACTTACCCTCAGTCATATTACTTAGCTTTTACTATATTTACATTTTGTTATATTTTATAAACTACTTGTAGCACTAAGGTGAAAGAGTCCTGGCTCCTATAACACGGGTCTTGAACCTAGTATAAGAGCCAGGAGAACCCTTCTTTTGTAATATTTGTATTTTCTATGCCTTAATAAACGTTTTTTTTTTTTTGAATTGTTAAGTGTGAGTTTACTATTTATATTTAAAAAGAAAAGGTAGTCTATCTGTCCTTCCAGACTATGTTATTTATCTGTGCAAAAAAATGTACGGGACTGACAATGATTTTCGAGATCTCACACATGACAAGTATGTCACGAATATATCGAATATTATCGAATTTTCAGTTCATTGTCAGTTTCATACATTATGTCGATTCCATTAGCGATATCGCAATCGAGATACTTCGGGCTAGCCCCCAGAACAGCTGTACGGATTTCCAATGCACAGATTTAGGTGACAAAGTTATTGTCAATTCCGTGCGGACGGAGTCACGAGCGACAGTTAGTTATTCTATATCGTTTAGCATTAGTCAAAGTCATTAGTAAATGTCTCTTTCATTAACCAATACGTTGTGAAATAACTTGTACGAGTATATCGATCTTGAAACGTAAATATTGAAAAAACGCGTGGGTGTATGGGTTTGAATGAATCGAAAGTTGTGAGTTCAAAAATAAATACGATTTATACATGTCTACCGTTATAGAAAATGGGCGTGAAGTTTTACACAATTGTATAGTCGTAACATATGAAAAATACAAATATAGTATGTTTTTATACATGTTTTCCGTCAGTGGAAGTTCGCAATGATAAAAACTTTCCACGAAATTAAAGTAGCACGCGTACGTTCACATTTAATCACCCGATATGACTGTTTTATATCAAAATCATATCTTTGAATGGATTTCCGGTTGATGTCAACTATTAAATGTGTTCTTTTTAATTTTTCTTCTACATAAAAGTATAAAGTAAAGACTTAAGTATGTTAGTTACTTAGTTTTGCCTTTAAATCTGACCACTCATACTCCCGAATTTATATAGAACAACTACACTAGATTGAATTATAAATTGAATAAATACAGGGTCGACGGAGTACAGCTGGTACTGCGTAAGCACCGTATAAAATTTTATAGATAGAGCAACGGTCTAGCCAAGGTTTCATGTAAGATCATGCGCATACACTGCAGTCCACTTTTCTTATAGTATTTTTTTATACTACAAAATGGCAAACGAGCAAGTGGCCACCAGGATTCGCTGAAAAATCCGAAGCGACCCCTGCCCATAGACATCTGCAATTGCAAATGCGTTGCCTACCCTTTATCTACGGAGAAGGAGATGCACACCAAGGGGATAATACCTCTATGCGTCCCTTCCAAGAGAAAGTGGACTAAAATTAGGCCGTCGGCATCACACTCATCAAACGAAACACGGAATAGCTTCCATTTGACGCCTGTCTTCTGTGTGGTCGTGGTATCACCGGGCGAGCCGGACAATTCGTGCAAAGATGTTAAAGCGGGCTCTACTACTGTGCTTATATGTGGAGTGCAATGTACCATATACTATTCTATTTATCTTCATCGATTCCCAAACGCTCTCATCCTTCCCTTATTAGAAAGAACTACCCTAGGTTTGTTCGGAGAGCTGGGCTGTCTGGAGTGCACAAGACCTGCCGTCACGCAAAATACGCGCCAGTCATGTAGTTGCGGAAACATAGCCCCTACTACTACTATTATTACTAGAAAGAATTACCCATTCTTAGTAGTTCTTCCCTAATTATTCATTCAGCCAGCTATGAATAACTATTTGAACCTGTACAATGTTCCTTTACGTCATACGATAGGAAGAGCGTGCGTCTATATCGTATCGCGAAATTATTTCACACCCACCTTTAAAATTGCCTAGATCGAGCTTTCGACTGTTGCGTTTGTAAGAAAAAATATAGCACAAACATCCGTGGATTTGATAAAATTGTAAAAATGTTAGGAATCCGTACTTGAAATGTTAGAGTGACCTATACATCAGTTTTGAAAATACCGGAGAGAAAAATATTGAGATCACCTAAAATTATCTAAAACTAAGAGACCTTTCTCAGTACGTTTTATTTACAGAGTGTAGCTTGTAATCGCTTAGTTATCACTAGGGTTTGCAATCCCGCACTAACTTGCGGTCATATAAATGACAAACACTATATACAGCCAGATAACATACTTTTTTGTCTCTATATTTGTTTGGTAAAATAAAATATTTACATTCCACTCCATCAGAGTAAAAACTAAATGCAATTTTGCGTTGTGCAAAATTCCGCGAAACCGACTTAAGTTGTGCAAATTAGATAAAAACAATAAATTTAAGAGCAAGCCCTTCGTAAAATAGGTGTCTCAGTATACTAAAGCCATAATTTGAATAATATTTCACCGGCTGAAGCTTACACACGCGGACTCCGTAATACGCTGTGGGATCCCGCAGTGCGGGATTGCAAACCCTAGTTTTTACACACCAAAATGTTGGTTTTTGGTTACTGACCTTTGTTGTAACTTAAAAATTAAAACTAAGAATGTAATAATAAACATAACAATGACGGTTTTAGCGCTGCAGCGGAACATAATGCATTCTTGAATACGATACCGATATTATGATAAAATATTAAAGTAAAATAAAACAATAAATATGTTGTCTACGGTTTGACTAATTACAAATATTATGAAATTGATCGCTTAACAACTCCTTTGATATAGAAGCATGTATTACCAATGCTAGGCAGCCATGTAACGTTCAGTTGTAGCTCATGGTCCGCTCCAGCGAGAGGCAGAGGATGGACCTCGACTCCCAGCGGCAGGGAGGCGTGCTGGACCGTATGTAGCTCCGTCATACTGGTGTATTTGTCCTGGAATCAAAATATTGTATTACTAAACTTATACATTTAAGTAATTACTGTGAAGATTACCTCATGGGGTGATTTGTTACGTCAAATACAAGAGTTAAGGGATAAATTACGCTTACGTCTTTTCCGCTTTATTCTGAAACGTGAATCAGCGTTATTACTGTTGTACTTTCTACGTTTGGTACTGGTACGTTCATAAAGTTTATTCCAAAATACACAACATTCGTTCCTGGTATCTTATGATACATAATTTGGTCCAATGAGCCCCCTGGTCTATCTTATTTAGTTCCGAGTGTCCTCCAGTATCGCATAATCGACGACTTATTGGTCCTCGTTTATACTACTAGTAGTACTAGTACTTTATACATTTTTTCGGAATAAGGAGGTTTAATTTAAAGTTGTGGTTTGTCATTTTAAACTCCAGTATTTTAAAATTATTCAAAACCTTTGTGTTGAAGAATTTTCGAAATGAAATAACTAACTTACTTGTGTATATATCTACAATATTAAGGCATTATTATACCAAAACATATTAGATCAAGAAAATTGTAGGTAATTTTCACGGATCATTGTCCTAAGACAAGAGAAAAATTATATTATTAGCAGATTTAATAACCATATGCGATCCAAAGCAAACATATCACACGTCATATGTACCACGGGTCGGTGACGCAACTAATCTAATAACAGCTGGCAATATTTAGCGAATATTATGTTAAATAACAGTCCATTTACACTGCATTACAATCATAGAAAAATATATTAATATCATCCACTTCGATCTCTATGAATTACAGAGTGGCAAATTTTGATTTTTACTTCCTAATTTCTGAATTTGGTAAAGTAATTGAAACCAAATTTCAGCATACTCGTAATAGGTCGTTTGTGCTACCATCAATGCTTAGTCCACTAGAGTACCTGTATAATTTTGGTGCAAGCTTTTCTTTTCGTCCGTTCTTAATACTTTCAGTAATCTATGAATATCTCGTTAAATCTTTCAAAGCAGCTTTTACGTGATTATACAATAAATATAATCGATGTAAACGGCTGCCGTAGTCATGTGGTCTAAGTCTAATCCATCGTAATTTTATGCATTTCTTCAACATCTCCAAGTGTTTATTAACATAGTGGATAATAATGCTTCTTTTACGACCCATAAGTTATGTTGTAAAATTCTTTTCACAGACCATTTTTTTACTATCGAAATTCGATTGAATCTGATAACTAGGTTTGGTGCGAAAAATAAAATAGTTGAAGATATTATAGTAACAACGACACCACAGTGGTTTTACTAAGTACTTATAACTTAAACATTTACTATATTTAGTAAATTATTGAGGTATAGCATTAGTAATAAGCAAAGCTTCAGTCCCTTTCTACGTCTTACAGTAGTAGTGTATTGTATCATATCGTACCTAGGGTGTTTTATGAAAACAATATTGTCCATTATTTCGTCACAACTCATGGTCATTTTACAATATGACTAGTGTGATTATAAACTGGTTTTATATCAATATATTATCAGTGGATATATTATCAGTTGATGACATCACTAATGCGTCGATAGGTGCAATCTTGAGAATCGTGAGCGTGCGTTGATGATACTACCTACTAGGGTTTGCAATCCCGCACTGCGGGATCCCGCAGCGTATTACGGAATCCGCGTGTGTAAGCTTCATCCGTTGAAATATTATTCAAATTATGGCTTTATTATACTGAGATCCATGCTTTACGAAGGACTTGCTCTTTAAACTATTGTTTTTATCTAAATTGCACAACTGAAGTCGGTTTCGCGGCATTTTGCACACTGCAAAATCTGATTTAGTTTTTACTCTGATGGAGTGCAAAGTAAGTATTTTATTTTATTGCAAGTACGGCTATTTATTTCATATCTATATACCCAACAAATATAAAGACAAAAAAAGTATGTTATCTGGTGTTTGTCATATATGACCGTAAGTGTAACTACGTAACATCGTAGATCAAAGATATGTGTTTGTATTTCGACGTACATGTTAATATTTAAATTAAACTTCTTACACAAAGATATATTATACTATAGATGGAACATTCGAAGCCTAAATGTGAGGCATTTTCTTTGACCTCCGGAGGTCTCACGTAGGGAAATTTCCCCTAGTGTTAACCTTTAAAAAGTCGACCGAATGTAACCTCATCTCTCATATTTAAATTATATTTCATAGTAACTACTAAAGTTTTATATTTTCATTAATCAAGACATTTTAAAATGCTAATTAAAAATTTAAAACAACCATTAAACAAAAATAGTCTTTGTTAAAAATTGTTTGGATTTACATTGTTTTAAATAAAATAATAATAATGAAAAACGGTGATTAACATTTTAATATTTTTTTTTTACTTTATTATATTGTTTATTTAAAAAAAATTAAAAACACACTTTTTCCCATACTTGGCAATGTTTTTCAAAATACTGGCAAGTTTTTCTTTTTTAATAATTTCTTTCGCGGCACGCATTTTAACGACAAATTACTATGGAGCGCTCCCTCTATGTATAATATCTCTTTGTTCTTACGAAGGTATCTGCAGAACAACTAAACGGTACTCTACACAAGTAGATGTAGTCTGGTAGAACACATACTCTACTTATAATCTTTGTTTTTATTGCGTGCGAATTAAGTCGCGGTCCACTAGTAAATAACTGATAAATATGTAAAGTAAATAAGGATACATCCTTATCGTTACATAGTATAAAACAATAACGCTTTTTTATGTTTGTCCCTATATATGCTTGAATCTTTAAAACTACGCAACGGATTTTGATGCGGTTTTTAATAGATGGAGTGATTCATAAGGAAGGTTTTCATGTATAATAAATTCACAATATAGTAGAGTAACACTGATAATTTAGAGGTTTTTAATATGATGTCGTAAATTAACACATTTTTAGCGCTTACATTCCAAACACTGCAGTATTTAGTATCAGCATTATACCGATTTGCACCCGTGCGAAGCCGAGGCGGGTCGCTAGTATGAAATATGTATTCATCGATCAAAGGACAAACTTACATGTAAATAAGGCGGTCTTCGCGGACCGTGACGTAATCCATCAAATCTATCATCCTTGTGTTGAATGAAACTCAAACAGACACAAGTGCATTTTAAAAGACACAAACACACAAAAACTCGCACATATAGTACATCCATAGTGTCGTAAAGACACGAGCAAGTGCCTCACATTTCTATATATCAATACGAACTACACATCCGTGTTCAAAGACATTGTTTATTATTATCAATAAGATATTGTTAAATGATTACGATAAGGGGCTTCGGTGACGATTTCAACCGTAACTGATATTAGCTTCGTTCGTAATGCGATAATCCAATTTTTCAAATATTAACCGATAACCGAAGAGATATTATACATAGAGGGAGCGCTCCATAGTAATTTGACGGTAAAATGTACGCCGCGAAAGAAATTATTAAAAAAGAAAAATCCTGCCAGTATCATGAAAATTTTTCCCAAGTTTGGGAAAATGTGTGTTTTTATTTTTATTTTAAAAATAAACAATACAATACACTAAAATATTCATTAAAATGTTGATTATCGTTTTTCATTATTATTATTCTATTTAAAGCAATTTAAATCCAAACAATTTTTAACAAAGACTATTTTTGTTTTATGGTTGTTATAAAATTTTAATTAGCGTTTTAAAAATATCTCGATTAATAATAATATTAAACTTTAGTAAATACTATGAAATAAAATTTAAATTTGAGAAAAGAGGTTACATTCGATAGACTTTTTATGTCGGCAAATGTAATTTAGAGGTCAACACTAGGGGAAATCTACCTACGTGAGACCTCCGGAGGTCAAAGAAAATGCCTCACTTTTAGGCTTCGAGTGTTCCATCTATAGTATAATATATCTTTGCCGATAACGTATTGCAATCGTTTCATGACCGAACACTATATTTAATCGATGTTTTGGTGATTAGTTGTATATATCTATTGCAATTTTGAATCTATTTTGTTCCTTAAACCTAAAGCCTTGGACCAGGATAGTATTTTAGTCGAATAGCAAGTAGCAAGTATCCGAAAAAAGGATTTACTAATCTATTCTACTAAAAAGTTGATGTTCGGACACGTTTAGTTACTAAATTACAACCCTAGCGCATAGGTTTGGGCTTAAACGAGTCCGAACAGTAGTAAATCCTTTGTTCGGATAAATGCTACTTGCTACTCGATTAAAATACTATCCTGTTGCGAACAAGGCTTTAGCTTTAGCTATCTAAAACACTGATCTGTTGTTTATAATAATAAATTGTGTTCTCCGTTACATACAAAGTATTTTTAAATTTTCGGATCAATTTTCACTGATCGAATATTGATTTCGGCAGCTAAGGATCCGTGAATACGTGGACGTGATAATAGGTAAATAAAACAGACATAAAGTGTGTACTGTTTACAAGTACCCAACTGTTGCAGATAAAAACGTTACGTGTACTTTAAAATACATTTCTTTGTATCACTTTTCTTATCCTTATCCTTACATAGTATAAAACAATAACGCTTTTTTATGTTTGTCCCTATATGCTTGAATCTTTAAAACTACGCAAAGGTTTTTGATGTCGTTTAATAGATAGAGTGATTCATAAGGAAGGTTTTCATGTATAATACATTCGCAATATAGTAGAGTAACACTGATAATTTAGAGGTTTGTAATATGATGTCGTAAATTAACACATTTTTAGCGCTTACATTGCAAACGCTGCAGTATTTAGTATCAGCATTATACCGATTTGCACCGTGCGAAGCCGGGGCGGGTCGCTAGTCGAAGTATAAGAAGATTAGTGATAAATATACTATTAAAGCATAAGACCTATTAAAAAATACTCTTTCATATATCCCTATCACCAGAGGCGGATTATCCCTAAGGCAAACTAGGCACGTGCCTATGAGCGCGTAGTACAAGGGGCGCGCGAGCTCAGAATTTTTAAATAAATAGAGAAAATAACATATCGAAGATTAAGAACTAAGTGCTGGAGTGTTACCATCACCGTTTGTAATATTCGCTTGAATCCCAGTCATTTCAGAATCCGCGTCTAAACTGAATCCGGAGCGCGGAAAAAGAGTTTGCCTAGGGCGCTCTGGACCTTTAATCCGCCACTGTCTATCACCCGTAACCTGATTTCACTCTCTTCTTACTCATATCTTCCACCAAATCCTTAATTCCTTTGGTCTTCCTCTATCTTTGTAGCCATTCAATCTTATCTTGAACTTAGATATTGTATTGAAATATAGAAATGTGAGGCACTTGCTCGTGTCTTTAGTGTACTATGGATGTACCATTTGTGCGAGTTGACGTGTGTTTGTGTCTTTTAAAATGCACTTGTGTCTGTCTGAGTCTCGTTTACGAACGCAAGGATGATATATTTAATGGATTACGTCACGGTCCATCCAGACATCCTTCTTTTCGTGTAAGTTTGTCTTTTAATCGACGAATACATATTCAATGAAAGTATCTTAATTTTGTTCTTTTCTTTTAGATAGCTATGAAGTTAATAAAGTAATGGATTATGTGATCATTATGAAAGTAATGAAAGTCACACCCTATACTCGATTGCTCGTCAATAAAGTGATTAAATTGGTCTGTATGTTCAGTAATACGACGACTTCGCAAACATGAGACCATAACACAAATATACTACGTGATCGTACCGACTTTACACGTAAAACAACTTTACTTAAACGTCTGCAACAATCATTTTCCTATCGTAGCGAATTAACTTGAAATCGAAGCTAGAAATGAACATGTATGTTATTACTTCGTGTCTGAAAAGGATCTGTCTATTCTGATTTTTTTGGGAATGTTTTTGAATAACCAGATAAATTACTAGTACCAATTTCCTTGATACGGTATCTGTACTATATAGTACGAGTAAAGTATTGTATTGACTGTGGTAATCATTTCTTAATATTATTAAGCGCTTAGTCAACGTGACGTAGCTGAATATTGACCGGTATCAGTACTTATAAAATCTAATTGCATTAAGTAATTACATTTACAATCTATACAACGTACTGAGGGTCTACTACGAATATTCTTAAACTCAAAAGTAAATTTATATTAATTCTAAAATATTTTTCTCATCTTCGTTTCTCCGTGTATCGAAATGAAGAAGTCAGAAGGGGCGGCAAAATTTGAATAACCTACTGGCAGAAATGTGTAAAGCCACTCGTACCAAATCTTAAATAAAGTCCATAATGTAACAAATACTTTCTCACAACTGTCTTGCAAATATTTGCGATGGACCCTTATCGTGCATCGTTAGGTGCGGAAAGAAGTAGATACGTTTTTTCTTTGAAACAAATATGTATATTTTAAAATGCTTAAAACTCACTTACAATTTTCGTCACTGATGTTGTCACTGGGGCAGTGATGCTTTGATTTGTTATCACTGACGCATTTCTATAGATATATGTTGTAGGTTTTTCAGTACTTCTTTCGCTTGTTAGATTCTTTAACTTAGGAAGTCTATTTGATTGTAATTTCATATAGGCGGGTAATAACATTTTTCTTTGAACTTTCAAGTCATTTAATGTACTACTAGCTATTGGTGTTGTACTTTCATTGTAGTTTGATTTTCCAGGCATTTCTTCCAGTTTAAGTTTTAACGATGTGACGTCATTTTTCACAGTTAAAAGTATCAAGATGTAGCAGATATCAGACTGCCATGACTTCATTATGAACACATTATACACTAGGTTCACATGATTTTGATATTTTAAACTTAATTAATTTAAATTTGTATGTTGTTTTTCTAAACTATACAGAGCACGATGTCTATGACGATGATATGATCTAGGAACGTATGTAACATTCACAAATTGCTTCTAAACAACTTCACAGAACAATGTTACACTAAGCAAATAATCGTTAGTCTTTTCTAAACACTTTTTTTGCAAGTGTACAAAAATAACACATCATACATCTGAGAATGCGTTACTGTAAACTTCTAATTCAAAGCGTTTGCTCAATTATTTTTTATAGCTGCAAACAGTAAAATAATAATTACAAATATTAATAATTATCTCTAATTAAGGTTATATTGTTTCTTTTATTTAATTTTAAATGTAAACTATGGAGTAATTAGTCAAGTGATGATATTACACTTTACTTTTTTTTCGTTATAATATTTGTGCACTTAATAAACACTATAAAAGTTATTAATAAGTTAAACTTTATAATATTAAATACACTACAGAAGGAAAAACTTCCACGAAGTAATTCAGTGAAAACCGCCACGTATTTTCTCGCGTAAGGATTATTTTCTCATGATTTCGAAATAATTCGGGTCAGGAAATGCGGAGCGTTCGGGAGCTGCCGGGAAACTGACGGGCTCCGGTAGCCACGACGTTCCCGATCCCCTACTAAAGTAACTCGTAACACTAAATAAACTAGAATTAAACTCGAAACAAACCGAATTTAGTAATTATTCAAATAGATATTCTAGCAATTATAAAACTGAAACTTAATTATGTAACGTATTGTGTGTTTTCACTGTCATAAAACTTGTAAAATAACAGTAATAACAGATGTAATCACAATAGAAATTCGCTGACCGTGCGACTCGAATTTGTCCGTTACTGATTTCATAGTTTGGTTTTGCAGATAAAATTGTAGAGATTTTTTGCAATTCTTGTCGAAGAAAATAACAGATAGCCAGAATGAAATATTCTAATATGAATAGTTTAAAAATGCGTATATAAAACGTCTATATGTCAGTTTTAACTGTACAGTTCGATTACGCAGCTAAAACTGATGTGTAGACAAAACTGAGATCTTTACAGTTAAACTTGACATATAGACGTTAATATGAACTGCACAGTCGTACTATACAGTTAGAACTGCGTAGTTAAAACTGAACGTGAAACTAAAATAGTTCGAGAATTCGTAGTAGTGGTGTTCTATAATAGAATGAGGGATTTTTGTTTACAGTTGTCTAAGTTAATTCAGATCGGCCGGGTTCCTCGGCAGAAGTTTAATTTACGTAAAAGGTATCAGATACTTGAAATGTAATAATATTTGTTAAGATGTACACAGCGTTAAATTGTTCTCTGCAATTAAATACTTTTAAATTAGAGTACCTTATCAATTCGTATGTTTATTTTATATTTATATAATAAGCTGTAGTGCGCGAATTAAATAATATAGCCTATGTTACTCGGGGATAATGTAGCTTTCTAATGGTGAAAGAATTTTTGAAATCGGTCCAGTAGTTCTTGAGTTATTTCAATACAAACAAAAATACAAAGTCTCTCTCTTTATAATAGATAGTATAGATAACAAATTTCAAAATGTTTGAATTGTATTACTCGCCGTAGTTTTACGTAAATCGACGTTATTTAATAGATAATTAAAATACTTTACAAATTGTTTTTGCCATCCGCAACAACCGCGCAATGTGAACGCACGTTTATATATACCAACTCACCTTGCGTAAAATGCTCACTCCATCTCTTCCTTTTCGCTTTTCTTTATATTTTTCGTTATAATCCAAACAAAATCTTCACAACTAAGTATAAATTATTTAATGCGGCTAAAACTCACCTGTATTGGTCCGGTTACGGCACTCCAGTGCGAGACGCGCCGCGACCGCGAGCATCGAGTAACCAGCACTCCGCCTGATGATGGACTCCCGCAGAGTCCGAAACTAGTCGGTACCGTTACCGGAACAAAACACGCGAGTTTTAGCCGCATTAAATAATATTAAATAATGTCTCATAAAAGTTTTTACAATTTAACTATAAATTCACTAAAACTTGTAAATTACAAAAACTTAAACAATTACACTTATTACCTAATATTACATCATTTATTAAACAATTTTCACACAATAACCTAAATCATAATGGCCGCCATGTACGGAACTTATAGTTCTTATTGTCAAGGTGAGCGTCCAACGCAAAAGAGTAAACAGCTGAAAGGGAGAGCGGCCCCATTTTCCACTTTCATACGAAACTACATACTTGTGTCCCCACCGACAAAGAGAAATGAGATATGTCAAAAAGAGCAGAAATGTGCTAGGGAGCTGTGTCAAATGAGACAGCTGCGTTAAGCTATTAGGCTCACTTAGCTCAGCTTTATTGGTGGGCACGCAAGCACATTAGATGCCGCACAGCTCACCATCTCCCAATAATTACTCTTTTGCGGTGTGCGCTCAGCTTTAACGACGTCGGAATGAAATATTTGTTGACTACATTTAGTTTCACTGATGAGATTTTTTTGATGCAAAAAGTTAGTATAAAATCTATTAAGACAAATTGAATAAGACCGGTTCTATGTACACTCTAGTGTTGTCCAAATGGAAAATAATGAAATATTCTTTATTGTGTTTTTTATGGCGTATATTAATTTTATTAGCAATGTAATTGGCTTCCAGTAAACCATTTAGGATTTTATTTGGTGACATTCGCTTGGAGTTCGATGTGGACGTCTTTAGTTTTCACTGTGGAAAGATCTATACAAAAGCATTTCCATTCTCTTTATTCTCTTCCTTATCCTTACATAGTATAAAACAATAACGCTTTTTTATGTTTGTCCCTATATATGCTTGAATCTTTGAAACTACGCAACGGATTTTGATGCGTTTTTTTTTAATAGATAGAGTGATTCATAAGGAACGTTTATATATAACTAGCGACCCGCCCCGGCTTCATTTATGGTTAGTATGGCTGTTATATACAATGTTCACAGTTTTTCTGTAGTGTATTTAATATCAGTTTTGCACCCGTGCGAAGCCGGGGCGGGTCGCTAGTTGGAAATATAGAGACAACGTTATGGTTTTGTACAATGTGTTTCAGTAAATGCACAGTGAGGCTTAAAATACTCCGTCGATTTAGAGGCGATGGTCTAAATGTGCTTATTTTTTTCAACTATTGGGAACGTTTTTACTGTGGTTTGCATTCTCTGATACAAAAAAGCTTATCTCATTTCCATAGTAATAGAAATAATATGATGATAAAAACCTTTAGTACGTTGACCTTTTGGCCTGTTCTTGGTTTTGCTAATTAGTTTTTTGCAAAGAAATTATAACTAAGTAAAAATAGTGTGTTAACATCTATTAAGGAATAGAGTCGGCGTACAATGACAAAATAGTCTACTATTATTTACCAAAGTTTACCAATGCCAAATTAAAAACATATTCTCATCTGTTAGTTCTTTAAATAACATGCAAAAAGAATGTTGTTTAACTATTTACAATGGAAACTCACGCTTATAAAGTGATCAAACATTTGTGGCTTTGACACACTGATCAAGGTTATTGAAACGATACGTGTTATGTTTGTTTGATAATTTTACTGTCTCGACTTGAAAATTAATAAATCAAATACTAGTATTAACAAGGTCGTCCATTTATAGTAAATATTACGTCTATATACGACAGATAGAATAATAGTATGCTAAATATGTCTGTCAACCGTTAAACCTCTGATATGAACGGTTCCAATACATCCTCCCTTCAGTAAGTTAGTGTTTCCGATCGAACGTAGTTTAAAAAAAAACACTCACTTATGAAGGAATACCAAAATAAGGACGTATCTAGACCAATCTCATTTTATCTAAATAAAAAATACGTAAGCGCGAAAAACTCAACAGTGGTAGAGCCCGCAATAACATCTTTTGCACGAATTGGCCGGTTCATCCTGTTAAATATCACGACCACACAGAAGACAGGCGTGAAATGGGAGCAATTCCAAGTTTAGCCCGATGAGTGTGGTGCCGGAGGCCTAATTTTAGTCCACTTTCCCTTCCTTTCGTTGTTTTATATGGAAAAGATGTGAAGGGAGAGTAGATTTGGCGGGGGAGGGGCACGTATGAAGAGGAATTATCCTCTTTCTGTGCGTCTCCTCCTGCGTAGATCGTACGCATCGCTTCGCTATTTTTTTATGTTAAAAAGTGGAAAACGAGCAAGCGGCCACGTTGATTCATTGAAATAGCAACCGCTGCCCATAGACATCTGCAATTGCAGATGCGTTGCCTACCCTTAATCTACGGAAGAGGAGACGCACATCAAGAGGATAATTCCCCTCCCTATACGTCCCCTCCCCCGCCAAATCCACTTCCCCTTCAGGAAATCCAGGTAGCCGCTTGCTCGTTTGCCACCAAAAAAACTTACGCAATTATTTTTTAGAACATGAATTAAATTATTGTTTATTAAATTAATCATTTATAAAACATAGTTGAGGTTTTTATTCGAGCTTTTGTAACGTTTCTTTCTTCGTCTTCTTTGTAGAAGCCAGAGGCTGCTATATTCCCGTTGCTATGGTGATGTCTTTTATTAATATATTTCTGATATTCAATATTGAATTATCTAGCCGAAGATAATTGAATTATATTGAAAAATAACAATGGTTTCTTTTACATCATATATTTTTGAGACGTTTTTGTAGGACTTGTTTATTACGGGGTTTTTCTATCAAACGAATAAACTAAAATACTATTGGACCGTTTACTAATAGAAAGCTAAATTTTCACTCAGTAACATCATATCACAGTGGTAGAGCCCGCTTTAACATCTTCGCACGAATTGGCCGGCTCGCCCGGTGAAATACCACGACCACACAGAAGACAGGCGTGAAATGGAAGCAATTCCGTGTTTCGTCTGATGAGTGTGGTGCCGGAGGCCAACCCCCCCCCCCCAATATAGCATGGCAACGGGATTCCAAAAAAGTCTACCCCAGGGGGGTACCAAGACTACCAGTTTTGGAGAATCCCCCTCCGCGCATTTACGCCCGAACTCCCACTTGGAGTTTGGGGGTAAGTGCGCGGGCCGCCCCTCGTATTCTGGGGGGGGCCAAATCCCGCTCTTTGCTGTAGGTCGGGGCAAACGCAGCAAGCGCCGTTCACCAACCCCTGCCACACTGTCTGTGGATTTCTGCAATGTCAGGGGACTCCGTTCCAACCTAGAGGCCGTCCACTACCACCTCGAGACGGCCAAGCCGGCCTTGCTCTTTCTGACGGAGACGCAGATATCTTCTCCGGCGGACACTTCTTTCTTGCACTACCCCGGGTACAAGCTCGAGCATCACTTTTTGCCTCGGGCTGGGGTGTGTGTGTACGTCCGAGAAGATGTCTGCTCTCGTCGCCTCGCCCACCTTGAAGGCCGGGACCTATCTGTTTTGTGGCTGCGCGTAGATAGCGATGACCATCCGCGAGTCTACGCGTGCCTGTATAGGTCCCATGGCGGAAATACCGACACTGACCAACTCATGGAGCTAGTCCAAATGGGCACAGATTCCGTGTTGGAACAGATCCCTTCTGCTGAAGTCGTGGTACTCGGCGATTTTAACGCCCACCATGCCGAATGGCTTGGCTCACGTACCACGGATCACGCGGGGAGATCTGTTCACGACTTTGCCTTAGCATATGATCTGACACAGCTGGTCACCTCGCCCACGCGAATACCAGATGTGGAAGATCATATACCTTCCCTGTTGGATCTTCTGCTGACCTCACACCCGGACAGCTATCTGGTATCCGTCGAAGCCCCTCTGGGCTCGTCGGACCACTGCCTGATCCGGGCAACAGTGCCAATCTCCAGATGTTCACGGCCACAGCCGACTGGGCATCGTCGAGTTTGGCACTACAGGTCAGCAGATTGGGATAGGATGCGGGCCTTTTTTGCATCCTACCCATGGGGGCAAGTTTGCTTCGAGCTGGACGATCCCGACGCCGTTGCCGACTCTGTTGCCGATGTGGTGCTTCAGGGGATGGAACTTTTTGTACCATCGTCTGTCGCGCCCACCGGTGGCAAATCTCGGCCTTGGTTCGGGCGTTCCTGCAAGTCAGCTTTACGCTACAAGCGGGAATGTTACCGGGCCTGGGCCGTGGCGTCGGCAACGGGGGACGATAACACCAGCGGCCTCAAAAAGAAGTATAACTTTGCCTCCAGGTCCTTCAAAAGAGTAATCGCGAGGGCAAAGTCTCAACACGTGGCCAGCATTGGTGAGAGGCTAGTGCGCCTTCCCTCTGGGACACGCGCTTTCTGGTCTCTCGCCAAAGCGGTCCAAGGAAACTTCTGTCGCCCATCACTACCATCTTTGCGCAGGGAGGATGACTCGTTGGCCCATACTGCAAAAGAGAAGGCCGATTTACTGGTATCACTCTTTGCATCCAACTCGACACTGGATGACAAAGGTAACTCGCCGCCTAAAATCCCTGGCGGTGAGACCTTTATGTCGGATATCCAGTTCATCCAGAGATCAGTGCGTAAGGCACTGCAATCTCTGGATGTCAACAAGTCGAGTGGGCCAGACGGTATTCCTCCTATTGTGCTAAGGACATGTGCTCCTGAGTTGGCGCCGGTTTTAACGCGTCTTTTCCGGTACTCTTACTCCTTAGGCGTTGTCCCGAAATCCTGGAAGACGGCCCTAATTCACCCGATCCCGAAAAAAGGCGACAGCTCAGATCCGGCGAACTACCGCCCTATTGCCATAACCTCTTTGTTCTCCAAAATAATGGAATCCATTATTAATTGCCAGCTCATGAGGTACCTAGAAGAACACCAGCTGATAAGCGACCGGCAGTACGGTTTCCGTCAGCGTCGCTCAGCTGGTGATCTTTTAGCGTACCTCACTCACAGATGGGCGGAGGCAATCGAGAACAAAGGGGAGGCCCTGGCGGTCAGTTTGGATGTAGCGAAGGCCTTCGATCGGGTGTGGCATAAAGGGCTTCTTTCGAAGCTCTCTTCCTTCGGGATTCCCGAGAAACTGTGCGCCTGGATTGCCAGCTTTTTGGAGGGTCGGAGCATCAAGGTCGTTGTCGACGGTGCATGCTCGGACCCCAAACCAATTAACGCTGGCGTCCCACAGGGCTGTGTGCTGTCACCCACGTTGTTTCTTCTGCATGTCAATGACTTGTTACACTTCAGTAATGTCCATTGTTATGCAGATGATAGCACGGGTGACACTTTATACACGGCCCGCGCTAATGTTTCTCGGGAAAGCGTCAACGAGTACCGGAACAAACTTGTGTCCGAACTGGAGACCCTTTTGGGTAATGTCTCCAGTTGGGGTCGACAGAACCTTGTCGAGTTCAACCCCAAAAAGACACAAGTTTGCGCGTTTTCCGCCAAAAAAGAACCCTTCGTCGTAAACCTAAACTTCCAGAGCACTCCCCTGGTACCCTCAGCCAGTATTGGTATCCTCGGCGTTGACATATCGGGCGACGTGCAGTTCCGCGGTCATTTGGAAGGAAAGGCTAAGTTAGCCTCCAAGAAGCTTGGTATACTCAGCAGAGCGAAGCAGTATTTCACGCCGGCCCATCGCCTAAAGTTATACAAGGCGCAGGTGCGGCCGCATATGGAATACTGCTCGCATCTCTGGGCCGGAGCTCCGAAATACCAGCTTCTTCCATTTGACCGCGTGCAACGACGTGCGACCCGAATCGTCGACGACCGGGGTCTTACCGATCGGCTCGACCCACTGGCCTTGCGAAGGGACGTCAGTTCCCTTTGCATTTTCTACCGCCTGTACCATGGGGAGTGTTCCGAAGAATTGTTTGGAACGATCCCTGCCGCTGAGTTCCGTCATCGTACGAGTAGACAGAGTGCCAACTTCCATCGTCACCACCTCGATGGTTGGCATTCCACAACGACGAGGTTTTCGCGCAATTTTTTACCTCGCACAGCCGCGTTGTGGAACACTCTGTCCTCAGCGGTATTTCCAAACGTTTACGACTTAGGGGCCTTCAAGAAAAGAGCGTACTCCTCCCTCAAAGGCCGGCAACACATTTGTGGTTCCTCTGGCATTGCAGATGTCCGTGGGCGTCGGACCAATTAATTTAGTTGATCCGCTGCTCGTTTGCCCCCTTCTCCTATAAAAAAAAAAAAAAAAAAAACATAGTATTTTTTTTTGTTCCGCGCTTGCGAAGTCACGGGAAAAAGATTTAATAAGAGTTTTAGTATTAATTAGGATGTGTTGATTAGTAGTAATCATTACTTAATTAAGGATAAGATTAATAAAGGGAAGCTTCATATTGACGTTTATTACTTTTCCGATATCCTCATAAATATCGTGGTATTACCCCAAATAGGTTACGAGCTTTTTGATGTCAGTGACACTCAATCTCTGGTTCCGACGAGCTACCTCCATAAGCGAGAAACTCGGATTAGAGAGAAACCTCCATAAGCGAGACAAATATCGCGGTCCCTTGGACTCTTGCTTATACAGGTTTAACCGTATATAAAAATATTATTATAAATGCGACTTACGATGGCTAGATGACGTTGAACGTGATTTTAAGGATATCGGAATCAAGGGCTGGAAGCAAAAGGCCCAAAGTAGAACAAATTGGAGAAATTTACTGGACGAGGACCAGGCCCACCCGCGGCGGTGGTGCCTCAGATGATGATGATGATGATGATGAGTTACGATGGACGGATGGATAGATACTTGTTTGAAGGTACTAGTACGGCTTAACAGATCTTGACTACAGTTTGCATTAATGTAGCACAAAGTCTTGAAAACCACTTATGCTACTAAGTTTTTTTTAATTCTGCGCAGACAGTCTCGGGCTACAACTAGTCCAGTAAGATTTAAGCCTACTAATTAGTATGGTCTTTGTATTAAGAAGTACAATTACCACGATATGATACTAATTGTCAGATGAAAGGACTCGAAGTCGTTGCGAAGAAACCGCGAGATGGATCATAAAATACATCTTTTAACTACCAAATATTCCCCAATTAAAACATCTATAAACAATAAAAACGTAAAAAGACCGTACGTTAACGGTATTATGTGATCAAACTTATTTATAACTCATTTTTGCTCGTGACTTAGTCCACGCGGAATTACAAAAAGAACAAAATGCCTGTCATCTACTGATATGCTTTCTAGTAGTGAAAGGACATTTTTAGTCGATAGTTTTCGAAATACATACTTTGTATTAATAGATATATGAGCCGTTCAGTGCACACATCGACTAACTCCACTTTTTGAAAAATCTTAAATTTTATGTCAAAGCACTTGGTATAATCATAACTTTTTGTATTTATAATAACTTTCCGGAATAATAAAGATTATCACCGTTAAATGGCAATTTTTTTTTGGCCATTGAATAATAAGTAATTTATTTCAGAAGCCATTTCGATTAACTCCATACTCTAATGTAAATCGTTTCGGTAAGAGAGATACACTCTGGGCGTGCATCGACGCTTATTTGTTTTTAAACAGCGGAAGATGTTCTCTCCCTCTCAATAATATTCCTAACAAAATCGCATCGGTAAACAGATAAAAATAAGCTTCCAGTAAATTGGCTTAAAATGCGCTGGATAAAGTTAGAAAGGTCCAAACCCTATCTCATACAATTCAAATGTGACTATCATGAAGATACAGAATTTCAAACCATTAATATAAGAAAATCTTTAGTGGGTAGACCGCAAAGTTTGAAAAATATAGATCAGCCTTTATTATATCCTAAAGGTAGAACTGTAACAAGGGAAAAATGGAGAGACATGATGGACCTGCTAAAATTCATTCCTCCTGTAAAACACGATTACTATAAGAACTTGTCAATAAATCGAAATGACGAATCCTCGCATACAGCTGATGAAGAAGACATTATTTATAATATTGCTGAATCATCCCAAAGAATAATGCCGCTGACATAAAACTGCTATGAATTAATTACAAAAATTATATTATAACAGAACTGACAACATACATTTTTACGGAAAAGCTGTGATAAAAATGTATAATAGCTAACTTTTTCTGTAATAAAAAACTTAAAAATGTAAAGACTTAATTTAACTTCATTACTTTTTTCAGTTGCCAAATCGATTAACTCCACCAGTCACATAAAAGCTGTAACATTACTGACGATTGTTTGTTGGCTATTCTTTCTTATTAATTTTATACACCGTTAGATGAAAGCTATATCTGCAATTATGCATTCTACATTATATATTTGAATTCATATTATCAGAGGAATTTTAAAAAACAATATACATTACATCATCGTGTTTCTCAACTTTTTGTTTTATGGAGTTAATCGATGTGTGCACTGAGCGGCTCATATATAGAAAAAATTACAGAATGAGTCATCCATCTTTGTCTAACCATAGAATGTTTTTTCAAATGACACTTTTTTAATTTAAGATTTTTAACCTTGTCAGTGGAGTCATTTCCAACCCTCTGTGTCCTGTACCAACATCTTCACCATCTGATACGACACGACGTCCAATTTCCATTATATCATTCAAAGTGTTGTCTCTGTCATGTCAAACATATGGTAAAGGATGGCAATATCTTACAAAGGTCAAGTGTTAATTTAATGGTTATGCATAGGCTTCATTTCAACAGACCGAGTTCTTAATTAAAACGTATTTACCCCGCCGAACCAAAATCTTCATTTATCGCGGTCTAATGAAAGCATAACACTACGGCGTCATTAGACCGAGTTCGCGAAATAAATGATTTTGCTCGAAAGACTTTTTGTCGTGACATCGGTCCAATGAAGCCGATGCATTAGATGTAGAGGAATAACAAGGGTATAAAAAATACAAATTATACAAAGAACGTGTATTATTGAAAATAAATACAAGTTAAAAATCCGCAATAACAATGCGGGTAGTCGAACAAAAAAATCCATACAAAAATACAGAAAAATTATATTAGTTTATTTTTTTTAAGTTATTAAATTCGTCTTCGAAAGGCAAGCTCACCTTCCCCTAGATCTAGTAACTGGTGATGAATCACAGAATAAACCATTTACAAAACACTAAATCTAGTAATAAATTAAAAGAGCATAGAAAATAAATATCTTAGGGAAACTAG
Organism: Papilio dardanus tibullus; assembly: GCA_013186455.1. Classification (NCBI taxonomy): domain Eukaryota; kingdom Metazoa; phylum Arthropoda; class Insecta; order Lepidoptera; family Papilionidae; genus Papilio; species Papilio dardanus. The sequence continues at coordinate 600,676 of QDHC01000737.1, read as the reverse complement.
TTTCTAAAAAATTGATATGTCGCTTGTCTAAGGGGAGTTGAATAAAAAGAAACAATTAAAAAATGTCGGAAACGTATCAAATTTGTTCAATTTAGGGTTCATACAAAAATTCATACCTTTTTTAATACAAAATACAATTAAAAAATCTAGTCACAATACATGAAAACATTATACTTTCCAACATTATTCTTTGATCGAATAGAAAAAAAAGAGGCCATACTAATTTTCGGAGTACATAACAAAAAATATTTACAAATAAAAACATCTCAAGAAGAAAATAGGTGATATTTTTACAGTATTTATCATAGTTTGCTAAAAACTAAAATGAGTTATAGATTCAACGAAATAAACTCAACAAATGGTTGAAAATATAACCGTGGGTTTTCACTATCAAAACATAGGCCCTTCGTACAAAGAGCTAAACAAATCTCCGACTTTAGTCTCCAAGCGACGCAATACAATCTCATAGAGGTTCGTACACATGTACAGTTAGGGCAATTGTCGGTGTTAAACCTTAAAGCCTTGTACACACTAGGATGGTAGTTTAGCCGAGTAGCAAGTAGCAAGTATCCGAACAAAGGATTTACTAATCTACTCTACTAAAATGTTGCTCTTCGGACACGTTTAGCTACTAAATTACTACCCTAGTGCGTAGTTTTAGGCCTAAACAACTCCGAACAGTATTAAATCCTTTGTTCGGATAAATGCTACTTGCTACTCGACTAAAACACTATCTTAGTGCGAACAAGGCTTAAAAGCGAGTCGTTTGAACTTTTCGCACGCATTGAAATGTCGCGGAAACAATAACAACAATTGTTTGTACGAAAACACGGAAGGTCAGTAATACACGATTAATTGCTTTTTACTATTATGCCGCCGTTTGCACCACTCACTGCTACTTAATTGCTTATTAAAAAAATGGTAGTTATTCGTTTCAAGATACTAGATAACTTTTTTAAGTCTTCACTGATGTCTAGCAAATAACGGTCTTACGCCGACAAAATCTCCGTTGTTATCACGAGCACGGTCTAATGAAACTGTAGGGTAAGTGTGACACCGCGAATTTCCGTAACTGTACCTACGCGACGCATACGTACATATGAAATTGTATTGTGCAAGACGTTTAGACAAAATGTCGCATGTATACGAAGAGCCTTATACAGCAGTGTTTTTTGTTTTTTCAAACTGTTTTTCAACAATGAAAACCTACGGTAAATAAATAAGTTCCAATTAGTATTAAATAAACTTAATTTATATTCACACTTGCTTAATTACTTAATTCTTATGGCAATATTCTTGATCGTAAAGTTATTACTGTATACGAATTTATTTAAAATCAATACATTATACCTATCTAAATTATCCATAATTCTGTCACACTCACAGTAATTAAATTGTTTACTAAGGAAACCCCTTAGTGTAGATTTCTGATACTAAAACTACAAAAAGGGACATTTAAAGTCTGATACCTGAGTTTTAGAAATGAAGGACCGTTTTCTTTGCACATATCAAGATATGTATGCTTAAAACCCCAATATTTCTAACCATACTTCAAGAAAATCTTAATTATATGAGATTGACTGGCAAGGCAAATTACGTAACATAGTTCATACTTGATCGAAGGTTTGCCGATGAGCACCCCTCCCGCAACTCTGACCGTACCCCGCGCTCGCCCGAAGTACGGTCAGTATCGTCAATCCGATACTTATTCATCAATTTTAACTTATTTCATTGTTTTATAAAATATACTTTTTTGTGAATATTGGTTCTCGTTGTTCATTATTCACTTGTCTAAAATTAATGTTTTATTGCACAACATTTTTGGACCGTCAACCTCACGAATGTATTATTTTACAGCTTACCTTTAATATTCGTTAAATATTAATACATAATATAACAGCTAGGCAAGTTGGTCTGGTAATATTACCTTATGTAAAGTATAAGCATTAATAAATGCTACAAAAACTTACGTAACATTTTTTGCTAACCGTACTGCCCGACCGCGTGACGTCATCGGCAAACCTTCGATAAATACATACAAAAATGGACTTTATGATCACTGCAGTGGACACATATTTAAAAATTTCACTAAACTTATAATAATCACACTCTATACACTAACTGGTACAAGTTCATACAGCATATACGTGGCAAGGATCAGTTGTCCGGCTCCGGCTCCGGCCTGGCGAGGCCCTGCGCGTGCGCAGCCAGGATACTCTCGCATACAAATTTATATTGACTCTGTGGAAAGGAATGTTATGTTAGCATTATTTGGGAACAAAGAAAAAAATAATTTCAAAATTAAATTACTTCCTTGTGAAAATCTCTTTCCTTGTACTAAACTCAGAAAGCGATAGGTATGCGCAGTAACAGTTTTTGCATTCCGAGCTCCCTGGGTGCGATTTCTATGGCGCCCAACCCCGAATATGGAGGGGAGTAGACTTGTAGGGCGCCCATTTTCGTCCCAAGATTTCTATGGCTACCCATTTTATAGCACAGTAACCTCCCTGGGTTTGAACCAGAACTGTGGCGCCCATTTTTGTCCAGCCCCCTGGGCGGTCGCCCTACGCTCCCTCCGGCCCTGTATATACTCACAGCGTTCTGTATGCACATCGGTCGCTGGGCTCGCATCGCTCGCACCAGGTCGAGCGGGTAGAAGGGCTGATGCGCGGCCAGCAGCTGCAGCGCGGTCTCTGCCAGCACCAGCGCGCCCGTGCGCCCCACGCCCGCGGAACAGTGCACCACCAGCGGCGGCGTCAGCACGCGCTCCAAACATGACTCGTCTTCTGAACTCGGCACCACTGTTACAGAACCACCAACTGACTATATGTCCCCACTAAGGGAATCGGAGTCAAAGGAGCCAAAGGAGTGACTAGGCCATAGTCAACTAGTGACCAGGCCATAGTGTCAAAACAACTAGGTCAAAGTCAACTAACGACTAAGACGTAGTCGACCAGCGACTAGACCAAAGTCAACCAGACGGGCCAATTGTAATTTCCCTATACTATTATGGCTATGCAAATATGCGTAAGTCATTAAGTGGCTTACAATGAGATATATCAGCGTTAATGTGTACGAACTGCGCAAGATGCTTAGAAACTAAAATGGTGCAAGCTTGTCCATATAATTAACATGTTAGTACATATTTACTCGACACTCTTACGGTGAAGGAAAACATCGAGATGCAACCTGCACATATCGGCGAAGAAATTCAAAGATAGAAGATGTGTATTTACGCAAAATACGCGCTAGTCGTGGAGTTGCGGAAAATGGAGCCCATCATGGGTCGAAACTTTTAACCTTTTTTTTTAACATGCTAGTAAAATGACTTGGGATGACTAAATTAGTATTTGTTTTTTAATATAATGGCGTATACCGGTGCGGTGGTTGCGCAGCGTGTTGCAGAGGTGCGCGAAGTCAATGAAGGCGGCGGCGTCGTCCGGCACGCCGTGGTCCGGCCACGCCGTGTACTGCAGCTGCGTCACCTTGCGGGACGCTCCACACTCGTCCTGATATATTTAAATATATTTATACCAACTCATTGGGAAAGGCCTATGTCCAGCATTGGACAGAAAAAGGCTGATGATGATACCAACTCAGAGATTTTTGGTCATTATTCAACATTTTTTCGTCTGATGAATGTGGTGCCGAAGGACTAATTTTAGTCTACTTTCCTTTCCTATCCTTTTCTTATAAGGAATGAAGGGGAAGTGTATTTGGTGGGGGAGGGGACGCATAGAAAGAGGAATTATCCACTTTCTGTGCGTCTCCTCCCTCGTAGATTAAGAGAAGGCAACGCATCTACGATTGCAGATATATATATATATAGGCAGGGATCGCTTCGCTGTTTCAGCGAATCCAGGTGGCCTGACTCGTTTACCACTTTGCATTAAAAAAACTTTCCTTATTAAGAAAAGGATTAATTCTATATATTTAACTAATTGTGCGCGATTTCGTCCGCGTGGAATTAAACAATATAGCCTATGTTACTCGGGGATAATGTAGCTTTCTAATGGTTAAAGAATTTTTAAAACCGACTCAGTAGTTCTTGAGTTATTTCAATACAAACAAAAATACAAAGTTTCTCTCTTTATAATATTAGTATAGATTTAGATACTAACCATTATAATCATCTCCCGTCGCACATAATGTCCCATATCCCGTTCGCTGGTGGTGAGCACCGTGAGGCCGTCGGCGGGCAGCTGGCAGGCGAGGTGCGGCCAGTACTGGTGGCACTTGGTGCGGCCGCGCTCCGTCAGCACCGTCAGCATCACTATCAAGCTGCTCTCGCTCTCCCACATCATGCGCCAGAAGTCGCCCACCGTTGATGCCAATGGACCTAGAAATTTGTTTAACCAAACAAAATATACTAATATTAAACACAGCTTAACTCACGTTTGTTTCTGTGTAGGTACCGATTAGTTTTAGACCCGTCGGGGGTCCTTCATCAGGGTGAGTGGCTTATCGGATATTCACGGTCGCGACATCCCGATATATGTGTTTATAAGCCGATAAGCCACTCACCCTGATGAAGGACCCCCGACGGGTCTGAAACTAGACAGTACCTACACCGAAACTCACGAAAGTTTTAATAAAAAAAAGTTTTAATAAATTTACAAACAAAACATGTTAAAATTTTAGCACATCAAAAACTATTGGATAGTTATTAATTGGTAATCCATACTAATATTATAAAGAGAGAAACTTTGTATTTTTGTAAGTATTGAAATAACTCAATTAACTGGGCCCATTTCAAAAATTCTTTCACTCATAGAAAGCTACATTGTAACTTTTATGTAAGTAGAACACCTCGAATTGACTTGATTGTACACATAAAACCCAACCGAGTTGATACCCTCTTTTTGGAACTTAATGCATAAATACTCGTAACTTTAAAATTTTATTTACCTTGTGTAGCGATATATGTCAGAACTATATCAGTGTTAGGTATTTCCATATTGATGTATGAAGCATTGATATAATCTCCCGTAGAACCGTTTTTGAGCACAACTCTCGTTGAATCATCTGAAAAAAATATTAAATACTAGTTGTTATACGCGTCTTCGTCTGCCGTGAATTAAAAAATATAACCCAAGTATCTCAGAGGTAATGTAGCTTTCTAACGGTAAAAGAATTTTGGAAATCGGTCGAGTAATCTTTGAGTTATTTTAATACATACAAAAATACAAATCCATCTTTTTTATAATATTAATATGAAAAGTATAAAATATTAAATTAAAGTATAGCTAAAATAAGTAGCCTTTTTAGGCAGAGAATTTTCTTCTAATATTTTTTTTCTTGAATCGTAGTCCAAGATCCAGTCATAAGTGCTGACTTAACTAATATTTAAAAAAAATGTATTTTTTATAAATAAACTCAAAAATACTAGAACCATTAGAAAGTTGCACTATCAATGAGTAAAATCTTACTTCTTAATCTATACTAATATTTTAAAGAGAGAAACTTTGTATTTTTGGTTGTATTGAAATAACTCAAGAACTACTGGGCCGATTTCAAAAATTCTATCACCATTAGGAAGCTACATTATCCCCGAGTAACATAGGCATATTATCTAATTCCACGTGGACGAAGTCGCGCAGAACAGCTAGTAATATTATAAAAGAGAATGATCAGATGTACGGATGACTTCATTCACCCTCAATAAAATTTTACATAGATGTAGAAAATAGTCTACATGTACACATAGGCTACTTACTAAAAAAACACGCGAACGGATTCGCGTCATAGAAATACTAAAGAGAAGCGAAGACAACAATTTATTGTTTTTGTGTGTTGTTAAACTAAAAAAAAAAATCAGCGAGGACAAAAAATTAAAAAAATCAATACTAACAAGGCGCAATATCCTTGTATCTATTTTTAGGCATGTTACATTGTCTCCTCGCGGCAGTCACCGGACAGTCCAGTTTCCGTACTAAAGCTTCGTACTGTCGCAACGCGGCGCCGGACGCGAGCCCGTCGCCCAGCAACAGTAGGGACTGCTCCGCCCCCCTGCCCGCCACGCTGCCCCCCATCAGGGGGACGAAACAGGCTTCCGGCTCTTCTGTACCTAGAGGCTCTTCTGCTGAGTATACCGCTGGGGAATTAAAATACAATAAAGTTTATAAGGACAGTGAAATTATTTAGTATAAAATAAAACGAGAGTCCAAGGGAGCGTAATATTTGTCTCACTTATAGGTTCCTCTCTAAAGCCTTGTTCGCACCAGGATAGTATTTTAGTAGAGTAGCAAGTAACAAGTATCCAAAAGATTTATTAAGCAACTGTAATAAAATGTTGCTGTTCGGACACGTAGTAACTAAATGACTTGCTACTCGACTTAAATACTATCCTGGTGCGAACAAGGCTCAATACGAATTTCTAGCTTATGAAAACCATCTCTCGGGACCATTCTCGCTTATAGGAGTTTCTCACTAATCATTGTGTAGAATGACGAAAAATTTATTGTTTTTTAATTATTTCTATATTATCGAAAGAAAGATTAGAAACATAATTTTTGTCTGTGTTTTTGATAAAAAAAAATAGTTTTTTTAAAGTCAAAATATAACCATTTTTTTATTTTAGTTTTAAAGTACTATAGTAAAGCTTGTATCATTGTAAATATCTTAAAGACATATTAAGTTTTTCTCTTACCATTAGGTTTAACGATCAAAGTCAATATTCCTTTTGTATTTCTTATCATCTGTACAACTTCGTCGTGCGTCATCTCGTCTACGTCTTTGTCGTTTATTGATATAACCTGGAATATAATTATTAAATCAAACATGACAAATATTACGTTATAATATAAAACGCATAGATTAATATAAGCGGATCGGACATAACATATGTCATACTGACAGCGACTGCGACACATTTATACGAAACAAGGACGTTATAGTGGCGCACTGCATACTAAGAAAACGGTCCGAGCAGTAACACAAAAACTGAAGCACGTTGTCCCTTTCTAGTGTTGTCAGCATCGTTTAGAATTTTCCCAATTTCCAAAATATTTTTTTACACTAAAGTTACAGTTCCTTTAACACATGTTTTCGTTATATGCGTCCTTCTATTATAGTCTGTTTAGATTTGCGTATCATAATCAGTAAACAAATTTATGACCACGAAATGGATTACTTTTGATATTAACAGGAAGTTTGTCGTAAAAAAGTATTTAATATCAAAGAAATAGTGTCCAATATTTGTTCCAAAATCAAATATTCTTCCAATAATTGGGTCTGACAAAAAAAGTCGTATTAAGTGGTTTTAAAATTGCTTACTGAATTAGAGAAGTACATATTCTTATTGTTCGTATACATGTATAAAATTTAAAAACACTGAAAACTATTAAAAACACTATTACAAACTACCTAAATAATGATAAAATATTACCAAGTTTACGGGTACCAAATATGTTGTTGAACTGCCTTACTACAAAAGTCAACTGTCAATTATGATGGTTGATATGTCAGTTGCCAATTATGTCAGATATTTAATTGTTAAAATAAAACTAATTCCACTACATTTTCGCTGAGTATGGTGTTAAAGTGATCTGTTCGTGGATGTAGAAATTAATCCTTCCCTCAGTGTGGCTTTTCATTCCACAGGTAAGCGGCCTATTTGGTTTTTATTGTCGTCATATATTTTTTCATTTTCTGACTCGTACTAGTATTTCTAAATACTTTTTTATATATTTTATGATATAATAGATAAATAGTGACTGTTCATTACAAAAGAGAAAAGAAAATAAGCTTGTAGTGGTTTGTTTTCAAGCCTAACAACTTTGTTATGATAAGCAAGTAGAGTGACCACTAGACTACGGTAAATGAAGAATTTTCGTACAAATTGTTTATCGAATGAATTTACCTATGCATATTTTTTGTTTTTAGCTTTACCAAGAATGAACAGATTTGTAAGACAAAAATGGCTCAATGTAGTGCCCTTGAAAAACTTGCAAGGTCATCAAAAGGTGTGCTTTAAGAACATTAGTACTACTGACTTTATTACAGGAAGAGCTTCGGTAAGGTTGAATCTAAATGAAATCGATTACAGAGACATTTGTAAATTTAAGATAATTATAAATATTATTTGAAATTAAAGACGATAATGTTTTCAAGTTCTAAAACTTTAACTACTCAGAGCATTTATAGTCTATCAACCTGTAATAAATTGTTTGTTGCGATTTGACTTTGTATTTTGTGACCATTCAATATTAAAAAGAATGCAACATAAATATGATGTTTAATTTCTTCCTCATCACAATAGGCCTATGAAAATTTCAAAGCTTTGATAGACACAAATAAACATTCCTATCATAGTAGAGGTTTTCATCTCTAAACCAAGTACGAAATTTAAGGGTCATGGACTTCAGTGTTTTGTCAATGTCCACGATTTTATTAAAATTGTGGTTACACTATTAGAACGGGACAACCGGCTTCAGTTTTTGGTGTCCTGCTCGGACCGTTTTCTTAGTATGTAGCGCGCATTCCTATGTAGTATGCAAATTCCTTGATACGAAATATACGTAACGGGGCAAAGACAGTGACATAGGTCTTTGGTCACTTTCTCCGTATGCGATTTTGTTTGTTTGGGTCTTATTTCAAGACCAAGAAGTTTGGGTCTTGAAATAAGACCCAAATAAATGTGACGTATCGCATAGTATTGTGGCGCTCCAAGCGTATTTTCGGTGAACTAATTTTTCATACGTCCCAGGCAAAGACTTGAGACATGATGTTATTGGTTTAAAGCCATAAAGTGAACACACACGACATACGTATGACGTAGTCTAAGGCATGTTTTGTCCCTCAACCGTATACGCTATTGCTACTTCTATATATTTCTCCTTCTACGATAAAATGTTGTATTAGATTACTAGGTGCCGCCCGCGACTCCGACTGCTCGGAACTAAGAAAAGTATGTGTTCTTCTCTATTCTACATCTATACCAAATTCCATCAAGGTCAGTGCTGTTTTGGACATACCTTCAAACATAAATCCAAACAAATTTTCGCATTTAAGATTAACTTCTATACATATTTAGTTCATTTAGTTAACCTAGTATGGCAAAAAACGGCCTTACGCCGAAGCCAAATCTCCGTTTCTTCGCGAACTCGGTCTAATGAAGCCCTGGGGTTATTTCCTAAATAATCGTTTTTTGATTTTGATTTAGTAAACTTACGGCCGACTTTTCAAACGCCACTCAACTATTTAAGAGCGTCTTCCACGTACAACCACGCTTAAACTCCAAATTCTACGACGATCTCGTTTAATTTTGCCTCCACTTAGATTTTAAGCGACGCTTAAATTTGAGTGACGTTTGAACTTTCGGCCGATAACTACATATCTTGTATATTACCTGGTCCCCCTCCTGCAGCATAGCCCTGATCCTCGAGTCGACCCTCGACACGAGCACTGGCGCGCCCCCCCCGCCGCGCACGTTGAACCCGAAGCGGCCGTCGCCCCCCGCCGCCAGCCGCACGCACTCCGCGCCCCCCTCGCCCCCCGCGCCCCCATCACACACACCATCACCCCCGCACGATGAGGACTCCGACTCGTCCGCGTATGACAGCGGGACTCGTAACACGCTCTCTAGTATGTCTCCACCGCTTCTAGGAATAGGATAATAGAGTTATTGGACATTATTCCTTGCCGGCACTCTTTACTACTCCTCTTCTCTCCGACCTCCTTCGTTCCAATCAGCCGTTATATATAAAAAAATCTTAATTTAACATATTTTTCAACATATCCTCATATCGCAACAATGTTATTGGTAAATAAAAAATGCATACAAATGATTTGAGAACCTCCTCCTGTTGGAGGTCGGCTAAAAAAGATCTAATTTTGATCTCTAAAAATGAAATAAAATAAATCATTTAATAAAAGTTATTAACAAAATTAAACACGTATCTATGATATTTATTTGTAAATTTTACATCAAAACACCATCAAACGAATTCAGTTGCCAATGTATTTTCAACCGTATTCCAATGTATTAAGACTCACTCTTCAGGTCGGTCTCCCCACGCGGGCTTGGGCGGCGGCTCGCCGTGCGACACGCGTGCGCCGCGCGGGCCCGCCGGAGACGCGCACGCGCCGTTTGACCGCTCTCGGGTACGAGAACTACTGCGTCTGGAATTATTAAATTACTAAATGTAAGAAATAAATATATTAGTGAAGACTATGGCCTATTATCATTCAGTCCAGTCTAGCAATCGAAGTAACCGTTGGATTGTAATACTTTAAATGCTTTAACTTATAAGTGCCGGAGGCGAAATTCTAGTTCTACCTTCTGTTTTTGGCACCACATTCATCATACGAAACACGGAATTGCTTCCATTTCACGCCTGTCTTCTGTGTGGTCGTAGTATTTCACCGGGCGAGCCGGACATATCGTGCGAAGATGTTAAAGCGGACTCTACCACTGTTAAATAATTATCGTATCACTATTTTAGCAATATTAGGCATACCTAGGTGATCACTTATAATCCTACGTCTTCATTAGCCTGAGTTTACGCAAATAACGGAGATTTTGCGTAGTGTTTTGCGTGACATCGGTGTAATGAACCTTTATGATAACAAAGGTATTGGTCTTTACCTAACAAAGCTCCTGTTAGATGACCTAGATCGTCTCGCGTCCTCCAGCGCCTGTGTCTCGGTGCGCGGCGGCGCGCGCGCGAGCGCCAGCAGCTTGCGGCGCGGCGCGCGCAGCCGGAAGAAGCCGTGCCGCTCCACGCTGCAGCGCCACAGCGCTTTAGCGGCACGACTCGACTGCATGTTGAAGCCCAGCACCGTATCGTACGACTCCGACTGAGAAATATTAATACTAGCTGTGGCCCCCGACTATATGCGCGTAAATAAGAATAATACAGTTCACGCAAAATACGCCGTAGTCGTGGAGTTGCGGAAAATGGAGCCCATCATGGGTCGAACCTTACCATACTTTATAACAGAGTACGTATTCTAGACTGTTCTATATTTGTGCAAAATTCGTTAAGTCGTTTCGGAGATATCTTCAAACATCAATATATCACAACTTTTACAATAATATTAGATTATAAATGCAAATTTGGATGCATGGATATTTATTACGTATCTTCTAAACAGCTCTAAATCTTGATGAAATTTGACACATATAAAAACACATAGGCTATTAAGTTTTTTTAATTTAGCTCGACGCCAATGGAATCGCGGAAAAAGCTAGTTCGATAATATTGATAATTATTGAAAACTGTCACATATTTGAGGAAAACAAAAATAATCGATGAATTTAAATCATATTTTACCTGTCAGACTTCCCTAAACTTTATAAGTCAAATTAGGTATGGCAAATTATAGCATTTTCGTCGCAATATCACCATAATTATATAGGTTTATTATTAAATATTTTGTATTAATTACTTTGATAAATTAAATAAAAAAAATAATGCAAACTTACAGGTTCCCGTTTAAGTTGTATGAAGAATTGTTTCTTCTTAAATGAGATTTTGACAATCTTGCTCCAAGAGAAAGTGTTGACGCGGATCGTGTTCTGGAGGACGACGATACCTATTGACGTCACGCCAATGAATATGTCCTTCCCACTGTAATCCTAACAAAAATGGTGTTTTTTAAGCTTTTAACCCCACGACTTCATCAGACCGAGTTCGCGCAATAAAAGGAGATTCTGCTTCGACGTGAGGCCGTTTTTTGCGACACATCAGTCTAATGACGTCGTGGGGTAATAATATAATGATTCTATACTAACATTATAAAGAGTGAAACTTTTTATTTTTGTATGTATTGAAATAACTCAAGAACTACTGGGTTAATTTAAAAAATTCTTTCACCATTAGAAAGCTATATTATCCCCGAGTAACATAGGCTATATTATTTAATTCCACGCGGACGAAGTCGCGCACAACAACTAGTTGGAAATATAGAGCCGAAACCTAACCCGCAAAAAACGACCTTGATCATACATATTAAGGGTGAACGAGGGCAAAAAAACATTTTTTTTATTTATTTTTCATAAAAACAATATCGCACCTCCTTCTATTATATTCTATAATATTCTATAATTCCTTATGGTAAAGCATATTTTAATACATTTTAATTATTTCCATCCTTTCATTTTAAACTTAAAAAAAACAAGAGTCATATTACAGCAGTCGTATTAACAAAGACGTAAAAAAGCGTTCGTGTGAATGCAGGCATATAAAAAAAACAATTACCTTAGCGGGATGTGATTCAACACCATAGCAGTCCAATCGTTTAGCATGCTCTAGGAAATTAGACTCAGCGTCCGCTGGCGACTGTCCTCGGTGCAACTTATGTAGTTCTCTTATACGACGCTCGTCTTCAGCACATTGACGATTAAGTAAACGTAGTGATGATAGATACCCATTTCCATGTTCGGTTGCATTATAATCACCTAATTCAGCTGGAAATACATATTATGATTTTCAAGATCATTTACAACTAAACAAAAAAAAGTGTTTTTTTATATTATGAAGTGGCAAAGGAGCAAGCGGCCACTTGAACTCGCTGAAATAGCGAAGCGACTGCTGCCCATAGACAACTGTAATTGCAGATGCGTTGCCTACCCTTATACGGAGGAGGAGACACACAGAAAAATGATAATTCCTCTTTATATGCTCCACTTCCCCTTCCCATCATTTCCTTATAAGAAAAAGATAGGAAGGGAAAGTGGACTAAAGTTAGTCCTCCGGCACCACACTCTTCAGACGAAACACGGAATTTCTTCCGTTTCACGCATGTCTTCTGTGTGGTCGTGGTATTTCACCGGGTGAGCCGGACAATTCGCGCGAATATGTTTTTTTTTTTTATATTAAAAAGTGGCAAACGAGCAAGCGGCCACTTGAACTCGCTGAAATAGCGAAGTGACCGCTGCCCATAAACATCTGTAATTGCAGATGCGTTGCCTACCCTTATACAGAGGAGGAGACACAGAAAAATGATAATTCCTCTTTATATGCGTCACCTCCCCCTTCAAATCCACTTCCTCTCATCATTTCCTTATAAGAAAAGATAGGAAGGGAAAGTGGACTAAAGTTAGGCCTCCGGCACCACACTCTTCAGACGAAACACACAATTTCTTCCGTTTCACGCATGTCTTCTGTGTGGTCGTGGTATTTCACCGGGTGAACCGGACAATTCACGCGAATATGTTAAAGCGGACTCTACCACTGTTTAAAGTGTTTACATGTGGTAAAAGGAAGCCGCAGCATATTCAGGAACAGACTAACTTTCTAACCCCATTAGCCCGATGTCACGCAAAAAACGGCCTTACGACGACGCACAATCTCCGTTTTTTCCGGGAACTTGGTAAAATGCAGCCATAGGGTAAGTGTACATAAGTTTTTATTGACCGCATATTTTTGACCATTATCATAAATGGTTTTAATTAGTGTTTAGTATATGTATAGTTAGGTAAATAATGGTTAAAATATAAACAATTTCCTTATAATATTATTTATGTTACTTAGTCATATTATGCAATTTCCAAATACTAATGTAAGTTAATTAATGTAGGATTATCCCATTTTTCCTATTCAGGAAAATACTACACTGATTTATCTATACTAATATTATAAAGATAGAGACTTTGTATTTTTGTTTATATTGAAATAACTGAAGAACTAATGGGCCGATTTCAATAATTCTTTCACCATTAGAAAGCTACATTATCTCCGAGTAACATAAGCTATATTATTTTATTCCTCGCGGATGAAGTCGCCCGCAACAGCCAGTGTTTAACAAATACAAAGCAGTAATATAATTGTTAGCAACTTGGTCGACCACCATGCATCTCCATACTACACCCAACATTGTGTCCTTTTACATTTCATAGAAAGAACAGATACTTTCTTTTTTTTTAATCTGTTTTTCACATTACCTTGTACAGTAAACGAAGCCAATAATAATGCTGTATTCTTCGGCGCTGTCATTCTACCATCCAGTAACAATTTCCTTAATTGTAAACAAAGGAGGTATCTCGTAAACTCTTCGGACAAACGGCTCGGTTCCGGCGGATAGAAACGTACAGCGAGCCAAAACTGAGCATTAACACCAACTTGTTTCTTTACTGATTTACTGCTGTCCAACCAACGCTGAAAATTAAAAAAAATAAAAAATTGCAAGTAATTACATTAATCATGACTCAGAGTTAAATACCAATTAGGTTAATTGTGTTATTTGAATTAAAACAATCAGACTTTTTACCTAAGCGTTCATCATGGGAAAATGAAACCCTCGTAAGTTCAAAGAAATTATATAATTTTATATTTATAAAATTACAATTCATGGTCATGTTTCCCATTATTCAATTGTACCTAAAATACAATCGTACCTAGATAAGCGAGTCATTCTTTGCTCCCGACGAGCTACCTCCATAAGCGAGAAACTCGGATTAGAAAAGCGAGACAAATGTCGCGGTCCCTTGGACTGTCGCTTATCCAGATTGTATAATTTGTTAAAGTTTTAACAAAGTCAACTTGAAATAAAACATGATAATATATGCAAATGTAACCCCAAAAATAATTAAAAGTATGAATCATCATTTTAACACAATAAAAGACAATTAAGCTGAGCATTGTCTTAACATTGTCTGATGAGTAATAACTCAGTAACACGAAGATAAAAAATTTAATTGTTTGATAAAAATGCAATGACTTTAGTTTTATTGGGTAAAACAGGGCTTGCCAAACTGAGAGTCGCGACGCCATGGAGCGTCGTAACTTTGTCCCAGGAGCGTCAAATAAATAAAAAAATGGCCTAATAATGTTTTTTCATAACCTGTTACTAAGCTGGTACTAAAATTGAAAAGTATTTTTCGGGGCTGGAATGAGGACGTCTTAAAAAAATGGCGAACTCCTCAGAGCACACTACAAATAAGTTTGGTAAGCCTTGCTCATTGCAAACTTGGTCTAATGAAGCCGAAGAATAAGGGTAAATAAGGGTAGAAAATTCACAATGAGCTAATTCTTCTTGGATTATAATATTTTACCATATGGAATAGTTTTTAAATAAAATCATAATGCATACATACAGTATGACAAATTACATTGTTTATGTTTGCAATTGTTATCAATAACAATTATTTATTTAAAACAATAAGCAATCAATTGTTTATAAATTACTCAAGGAATTGGGTCAATAATAATTATCAATACTAATGTGATAAATCTGAGGTATTTGATTGAATATTTAAAGCTGAACGCCCACCGCAAAAGAGTAAAGAGCGGTAGATGATGAGTTGAGCGGCCTTAAATGTGCTTGCCCACCAACAAAGAGCTGTCCTAAGCGAGCGCACGGCATAACACAGCTGTCTTATTTGACACCGCTTAGCTCTGTAGAACATTTCGGTACTTTTTGACACATCTCATTTCTCTTTGTCGGTAGAAGTATGCGGTTTTGTATGAAAGTGGAAAATGGGGACATCCAGCTCCTGCTTAGCTCTTTATTCTTTTGCTGTTGGCACTCACCTTAAATCTTTATTTAATGATAAATGTCACTCTTAAGTGTGATAGGTATAGAACAAGTTACCGTTATTTCACTATTTGAGGCACTCGGTGGTGTTCCATTTTCTGTAAATTGCAGACCAAAGTAATCTTTTTCCACTAACTCTAAATGATGGAATATTAATTCTAGTAGGACACTGCCTTTTGCTTTTTTCTGAAAACAAAATACCGATTGAGATACCTCGTTTACTTGAAAAAAAAATGGACTTAAAATGGGTGTTTTTATTTAACATGAAACATTCACCAGTAGATGATAAAGTTTAAAACATGGAAGGCATTAAAGGGCTATGTTTAAGAATATGCATTAGACTATATGTTACTTTGAATTCTAGAAGTAAAATACCATATAAATTCTTATCCATTTCGGGTTCTTTATGAAGTTTTTTATTTCTACGGAGAAAAGATGTCCGTGAAGTTTCAATAATTATAATTGATTAAAAAGCATTGAGCTTAAAAAAGATGAGAAAGATAAATATTTAAGACTTAAGAATATTTAAATTTAATTTTGTTTACAGTGTGATTAGTAATGTGTTGAATAAGGTATTTAACTGTTATAGGTGGAAACACTGCATAATAATTTTATCCTTCCTTGACCACTAATAGCTAACAGCCTGTAGCTTTCCAACAAATTAGTACATCAAAATATTCATAAATTACTGCTTCCACTTCAGTGGTTTTCATAAAAGCGTTCTCGTACTCACCTCGATTTGAAACGATTGCTGGGTTTCGTCCAAAAATTGTACGGTGACATGAAATATGTTGAGCTTACGTTCCCGCGCCAGTTCTGAAGCGCGCACGTTGTATGTACCACTTGAACTACTGAAGGCGCGACGTGATACACTCTCAATCATTTCATCGATTACTCACTGCCGGATTCCTATCAGACAAGTCAACAGAACTTCTCCCTTATCGAAACGACACTACTCAGCACGCATACTCCTAGCTAATGAACCTCTAACCTTGTGATTCATATGACCTGACCATAAAACAATTGTCCTCGTAACATCACAGCGAGGTTTTCCTGGCTATTAATGACGCAACGCACGGCTCCATACAGTAATTACTTTTCTCCTTTTGCATTTTGTCGCTCTTTATTATTGTCGAATGATATGAGAGCCGTTGTTTTTATTTAACTTATGATAAATAACGTAAGACAACTATATTTACTAACTATACTGTATGACGAGATACATTTTTATATTTTCCTTTATTTATAATTTACTATCACATGCTCTTTTAGTAAATATTTTATTAAATATTACACTATCAACTAGCTGTTATGAATCTTCGCCATATTGAAATTGTTTGATTTTCATTTCGTACTCATCCTTCCTCCTCCTAGAAAGAGAAGGATATAGAACTGGCTATAGCGTATACGAATGAGGGCACAAAATGCCTTAGACTACGATGACGTATGTTGTGTGTACATCACATTACAGTTTAAACCAATAATATCATGTCTTAAGTCTTTGTCTGGGACGAAAGAAAAGTTATTTCACCAAAAATAAGCTTGGGGTGCCACATATTACTATCTGATACGTAACATTTATTTGAGTCTTTTTGAAGACCCAAACAAACAAAATCGCATACGGAGAAAGGGACCAAAGATTCATGTCACTGTCTTTGTCACGTTACGGATATTCTGTATAAATGTGTCTCATCTGCTGTCAGTATGACATATGTCATATCTCATCTGCCTTTTTTAATCTATGTTCATGCTACTAAACGTTCCAGTTTACGCCTATTTCAGTTAAGTTGTTTTAAGCAAAAACTTACTCCTAAAAGCTTTTACATTAAAACATTAACATGGAACATAAAAAAAAATACAATGCAATATATATTTTTTTGTTAACTGCTCAGTTAAACGAATGTGAAAAACGAAACGTCATGTCTTTATGCCACACTTTGACACCACACGATTCAAATGTCAACTCTCATCTTAGGTCAATCAAAATCACCTTGATGGCGGGAAAGTTAAAGTAAGTAAAGTTTTATTACATTAAATTTTAGAGTAATAATAAGTTTTATGTTGTATATAATAAATATAATTTTGAATCTGATTACTCGAGGAATTGTGGTAGGACATATGTTAAGTACAGGTATGAAGATCAATTATTTCTTAATATTTCTAATCAATGAGTCAAGGAGGGCGTAACGACTATTTATTCGTTTACGTGGAATGAAGTGTTAATAGATAAAAATGAAGATATTTGTTTCAGTAAGTAATACAGTATCAAAAGGTAAATATGAATGTAGTATTTTTCACTACAAATCTAATTCTAATATTATAACTAGTTAGATAGGGGTATCTACTACGTTACCAACCTTTCATCAACCAGACAAGGTCTATAAGCCTGGTGCCGCCACAATGGAAGTTTTAACTCCGGGCGTATAGACCTGGTACTTCACGAATGGGAATTGGTTGCCGCAGTGAACGTGTTAAACTCACTTAACATCAGGTTCCCAAGAAACCCAGCTATAAGCTCCTTTATAGCTTGATTATGAAGATGATGCATGGGTGTTCTAGTTTTTTTTTTTATAGGAGAAAGGGTCAAACGAGCAGCGGATCAACTAAATTAATTAGTCCGACGCCCACGGACATCTGCAATGCCAGAGGAACCACAAATGTGTTGCCGGCCTTTGAGGGAGGAGTACGCTCTTTTCTTGAAGGCCCCTAAGTCGTAAACGTTTGGAAATACCGCTGAGGACAGAGTGTTAAGGGTAAAGCAATAAAACAATCAGTCAAACAGTAATCTGCCTTTATTCCGCCCCTCTTCGTAAACCAGCAGCCATAGTCTTTCATTCGGTACCGTTACAGGAAGAAAAAAATTAATACACTATTACATATTGTTACAGTTTGGTTTGAATATGTGTTACAGATGAAGTTATGTGTAGTAGACCTTTATAATTTAAACTATTTTATTATAGATTATACATGCGGATCATGAAAACCATTGGTGCGACGCGATTTTGCCGCGTTCATTTAAAAATAGCTTTATTATAACGGGACTAGCAGTTTTATCGTTAAAATTATTATTTGTACTTAGCATTCTATGCTTCGTTCTATTACGCTAATGTTTGTGGGGAATCAGGTTTTTTTTTATTTTATTTACTGGTATAAAGACGATTAACATCTGGATATTAATATGACAAAGAGTAAGTAACGCTAATATTTGTTTATGAATTCGGAGGAGCAAACATTTTATGCCCTAGCCAGTGATGTAATCTAATCTAGTATTTTAGACATATGTTACCGAGACAGCTATTGAAAGAAACATTTTCAAACGGCTGTGATATCGATTTTTTTAAGGTATCTAAATTGCCCCGATAGTTATAATATTCGCTCCCTTAATCTGGTACATCTCTCTTTTTTACGTAAATATATCTACTCATGTTTACTGTAAAATTTGATAAAGAGAATTAGTTTGATGGATTCAAAGAGACCAGCAAATGATTATAAAAAAACCTGATTCCATAAATATAAGTACATAGTATATACCAGCAACATCGCGTCACACTTGTCGATTGTCTGTTTACCTTACTGCTTCTTGTGGTTGTAGTGATGTGTGTTCTTGTAGTCGATAAAAATTCCCGTTTTCTTATTACATTAATTTAGATTATGGCCGAACATTCCTCAATTTTTTTTTATTATCATTAAATACACATTTTTTTTTGCACTTGTAATAATTTTTGAAAATATAAATTTCGATAATATTTTTTTTCACCTTTGTTTCCTAAATATTAATCCAAATAGTTTTTTTCTTATTATCCTTAATATTGTATTTACAATTTTTCAACAGCCGAAAAATATGTTCAATTTTTTTTATAATATTATTTTTTAACGACTCTTGTTACAGTAGTAGGTAACAGTACAAATATTAATGATCACAAGTTGGTTTTCATTGGTCATTAACATACGTTAATTTACAGCCTTATCACTATCGCAATGCACTTAACAGCAGGTCCTACACTAACTTTACAACTTAAATATTTATACAAATTACTAACTGTCAAGAAAAACTTATAACGAACTTACAATAGTTCAAAACATTATCCTGTCACTTCCAATGTTCGTTATTTCAACTATTATTACTATTGCTTAAATGTGAACGCTTTTTTTTGTAAAATAAAAAGTTTCCAAAAATTTATAAGACCAGTGTGCACATTTTTTGATGATCCAAAACATAAATATATAATTTAATTTTTTTCCAAAACTCTATTTGTATATAATATTTCAAAATCTACTTTCCAAATGCGAGGTAATTTTAATAGTTTTTTTTTTTAATTTGTAACCTCTCAAAAAGTGTGCACACTGAATATTTGGTTTGATTATAACGTGTTAAGACCTCCTGTTACATGTATTTCGTATTAGAAAATGCCTTATAATAAAAACAAACAATTTGCAATTTTTTAAATTAAGGCAAACTTTTAATTGCTTAAAAATCATTATTTATCATTAGCAACAGAAACCAACTTGAATATCTACTAAATATCTTAAGAAGCTAGGACTTACCTATTATAGGTACGTAAAATTAATAATACGTTTTAGTGAACTAAAAATACGTGAACAATATTTACAATTTACGACACCATACAAATAATTAAATCTATACATAATATCGCTTCATGCCTATCTATTAACAGAAACTAACACTCGAAAGAACTCTTAATAGGCCACTAAGACGAGACATTTCGACTACTCCACAATATCCATAGTAGGTACCTATAGCTATAGTGCGACATTCACTAAGAACCAAACTAACAACCAAATCAACTCAAGAGTATTCAAATAAATTAAATGTCTATCATCTACTTCGCCTTGACGCCAAAACTTCGGTTTATTGTACTTATTTACAAAATGCAATTATATTACAAATTATATTATAAAGTAAAACATAAGTGTGTGCATAATTTTGAGGAATTTTGACCTTATGCTTTATATAATAAGAATTCGAGGCTAAATGCCATAAATAAGATTCCACTCCTAAACATCGTTATAGTCGTAACATTGAAACACTTTGAAATCAATTCTGGTTAAATAAGTGCATTACAATGCGACAGTCGTACTTTGTCTTTTGTACTAAACACCTATCTTTATAAACTACGAATACCACTCATATCATTGTAAAAGTATCTACGAGACGAATATATCAGTCGAAAATTGTATTTTAACAATTATATTTTATTCAAATAAAATCATAACTTACTTTAAAATCTTGGCTGGAATCGCGTCAGATTCGTGTTAAGGCCAAATGTTGATTAAAACGATCGGAAGGGGATATCGAGTAATACAATATTGCAAAATAAAAAGTGTCACGTCGAAAACGCCTACGTGCTTTTTGAAGCAAAACTATCGACATATCAAACTGCCCATCACTATTGCCGGATTGCTTATAGTCGTGTAACGGAATTAATTTGCTAGATTTTGTTGTACGGTTTAGACTATTCCCTTGGACATCATGCGAACTGTGTTCTTGAGCGCTTGGCGCTTGTTGCAGAACCATATTCTGATGACTTCTCGCTCGTATCCTAACTGATGTGCGAGCCCGGTGATCTCTGTGCCTGGAATAGAACAGATAAAGGTAAAGTGCCAAAGTTACATTTGTTAGAATTTGTTTTTCGAGTTTTTGTTGTCTGATGAATTTCAGAGCTATTGCCTTCTTTATAATTATATTAGTTAAAAAATAATTTGATGCCCACCTGAAGGATGGGTGTTCCTTTCGAAATGTGCGTTGAGTAGTTCAAGAGCTTGAGGCGTGAAAGATGTTCGTCGTTTGCGCTTTTTACTGGGCTCCATCCCGATGAAGTCCGTCAAATGGTTTTGTCCCGAAGCGTACCTGGAAAAAAAGAAAACAAAACATAAATACACATTAAAGTGACAGGATATACTTAGACAATAGGTTCCTAAATGTCATGCCTAACATGCCTTTCCATTAGAGAACACAGAATGGACAAGTTTTGTCGACTCTATGTTTTCAAGGAAATGTCCGTTAAAATGTTCTTAAACTTTAAGTTAATCAAGTAAAGTTAGATCATCTCATAGTTTAAGTTTCGGTCATAACCGTAAGTGACTGTGCTACGACTTATATACCGTTTAACATGTTACATTACACCCCGTAACGTTGACACCCACCTAAACAGCACTAATAGTACAATCCTCAAATAGTGACCGAAGAAGTTATTATATCCATCTTGTAGATAGGGTATGTAAAAACATGTCAAGTTCAAATAAACAATATCAATTACAATACGAACGTCACATGGAAATAATGAACCTCGCTCTGGTTTCATAATACAACGTTTATTTGTATTCTCTTACATAAACGGATCATTTGAGTAAACATGTTCTATTCGCGTTAGCTTATTGCCTATGTCAGGGATTTTGACCTGAGGTACGCGGCTTTTAAACTCTGATATTCAACAACGACTTATTCGATACTTAAGGTACGCAAGTGTTTACAATAGACGTAACTGGCCTTAGTACCAATGTTTTTCTTCAACGTATAATGTAAAAGCTTCGATAGCAGTAATCTACGTATTTCAATATTTGGATTCAAGCCATTTGGATACAAGAAACGTACGCCGGAGTTTCATAAGTATGTATTTTAATTTAATTCACTTTTAATTTAAGTAATGGAAACTATTTTTAAAGAAAACTAACACGATTGATGTTATTTTACGGATTTAAAGTCTTAATTTAGTTTAGTCAAATAAATATGGCAACGAACGAAACTAAACACAACGAAAATGAGGCAAAGCAATGGGAATATTCGAATTATAGAAACGGATGTCTCTTCAAGGTGAGCTGATGACAAACCCAAATAAGTCAATTCAGGAGGTCCGTTAAGTTACGTATTGTCTGTGGAAGAGGTAATAAAATGCTACTTAACCTGGAAGGTCATTCAAGTTGTAAAACTTGGCGCGACTGTTTAAATGTTAATTGCCTAGCTTAGATATTTAATGAGATTTCTGAATTATTAATATCCTGCCGTTCTAAGTATTCATAAACCAATTAATCTTAAAATTAATGAAGTAATATTTAATAACATTTATTTTTATTAATATTGTTTTCTATTCCAGTTTATATTTTGAAATTATATTAATTGAAATACATAATTTTAGTGTCTATACATTTTGTACCTCTATAATGTATTTGTTCTTAATCTTAAGAAAATAGGTGCTGATTTATTTAATCGACAATCCTAACAGATGAATTTGAAGGGCTTTTTACTTACATTATTACTAGCTTTTTCCTATCCCGATTTTTGGCTGAACTTAACAAATTTTGTATCGAAATTTTTATTCAGCTTTCAAAAGTTATTGAAATAGTCGACAGGCGCTTCAAATTTTATTAGCATTGCATTATGAGCACAGAATTTACGAAAATTTATCGAAAAAAAAATGTTGAAGCCGAAAATATAAAAACTCTCGAGGGTTTTTGTCAACTCGACAAATTAAAAACGGTTAAATGGAATTAAAAAAGCTGATTTGCTAGTTATCCCGCTTATAAAGAGAGTAGGCACGAGCTATCGGTATTAATTCAAGGGCTATCGTTAACAGAGGTGCTCGTTAAAAATTACCACGGAGGAGGACAGGGCATTGCAAATTCAACGCACCATTTGCAATGTTAAAGTCGTACCGTTGCATCCAGATAATGCATTTTAATGATGCAAAATGTTAAATCGATAGATCATAGCCGCTCCGGACCAGGCCTCACACAATATTAAGGGGCCGTCGGAGATTTAAGCGACACCTGGCTCATTCCGAATGATGATTTCATGCGACGTAACCTAACGGTAATATATCGTCTTTGTACCATTCTATTTTTAGTCTTTACTGTTAATAACGTACTTGTTATGCTTTTTGTAGTTTCGTAACATGAAGTTAATATTCAGTTCAAGCGGTAAGTTTGTGTGGTTTAAATGTTACGATAAAAGCAATCGGTATTTTGTTAGTAACTAAAACCTGAATTATCTTTAATTTTTCAGCTTATTCCACCACGTTATCACACTTTATAACTTTGATTCAGTAAAAGAAATAAATTAGAATAAACAAATAACTTAATACTAGAACATTAAACTAAACAATCATGCATTTACAAGTTACCATACAAGCCATGCTCAAACGTGAAAAAAAAGTTGTGAAAATAAATATTATTGTTTGCAACACCGTGCGATACGTTATAATCAGATGACACAAACACAAAGATAACCAAAACACGTAAAAATTAGTTTGTTAGTAATGGGGAGAAGCATTAAGGGACGAGAAAAAGAAAACCTAGCCGACAGAAGCTCAGTTAGTCCAGATTTGAGAAATGTTTACATCGTTGCTAAGCGTCAAGGGCCAAATGTGTCACGACACGGTACAGTACCACGCACAAGTTCACTCAAACAATGATAGTTACCTCTCTTCGGCTTCCTTCATCCAACGTTCGAGCACCGGTTTGATTTTCTGCGCACTTTTTGGTGTTATATCCAATTTCTCAAATCTGTATCGAACATAAATTTTATCGTTAAAAGTAAACGTAAAAATTTCTTTGCACGAAACCGAACGTACGGAAACTAAATAAGCGACCTAAAAATTTGAAAGGGACTGAACCGACGATCTCTCATCCCTGATACAAATTAACGTAGCCGAAACACAGGACATTGACATGGCGTTAACGATAATAGCGACGGAGAATAAAAAAAAAACAATAGGCAATTTAGGCCGGCGGAGTAATCAGTTTGATTAATACCGAACGCGGTAACAATAAAATGAATTCAATTAGAGGCGAAAGGTAACGTATGCCAATGCCCTGGCTTTAAATTGCGCAAAACGAATAATACTTACTAAATGAAAGAAAAAAATAATGAAAAAGAGTAATGAAATAATACATCATGCTAGATTAGATGAAAAGTTAGAAATGTATAGACACAATAACAAATCAGGTAAAAGTCTCACGACGATAATTCATGTGGGTCGTGCGGCCGCGCGTCAATGTAACACCTTTGTCTTAGCATCAAAATGTAACATCGGTACTGATCCAAGACGTTCTTACTGTAATTACCCGTATGTTAATACCGTATACGTGTGAAAAGCGAAAGAAAGAACTCCGAAAAGACGGTAATTACTTATAATCGTATGCATACATCCCTACGGTATGATGGAGATAAGATTATATTAATAGCGTTGAAACATTTTGATTTAAAGACAGGCTGCGCCTGCGCACAGTGTGACTTGAAGCGTGTGCTTAATGCAAGTTGCAGTCGCGTGTCTCCCAACTTATCAACTTTTAACATAACTTAGATAACTTTTAAAATGTCACTTCATTAAGTTGGCTATAGTGATGATAATTTGGTAGACACTGCGTGTAAGGGAGTATAAAAACAAAACACGTACATGTTTTGTTGCTGTGAAGACAGCTGAGCTGCTAGCATCTGCGAAGCCAGGGCACTGGGGACGGTAACAGAATATATTAGACTCCAACGATCCAGTGAACAACCGACCCCCAATCCGGAGGACGGTATAGCTATACAATATTTTAAGAGTAAAAGCCGCACACTTGATCTATTTTAATTAATCTCCTATTTTTCAAAACATTAATTGTAATAAATACTCAACTTAAAACATAGGTTTATTGGTTAAGGAGTATCAAATCCTGGAACGTAACTAAGCCGTTTTTAATCATTTCAATCTTGAGGTCACTAAATTGTTTGGATATTAGGAACTATGACAGATTCCTTACCACACCATAGTTTGTAATGATCAGATGGAGTTAATCGACGATTTTGAGAAAAGTACTTCTATTGAGTTCAGTGATTTTTAAATTCAACGTATTGTATTGATGAATGTGCATTCAGTTAGCAGTTATAACTGTCAAGATGCGAGTCTCATAAAATTGTAATATGGTGGCACGACGCGGCCCATGCCTAATTCAATATTTGTTGACGTTCGCGTTAGTGGCAATGACCATGAGGGTATCGATCATGTTTCATTTGTAAATCATAAGCCATCCGATCTATAGTCGTGCGCTACAAATTATATATTATCGATGTCACTAACTAAGGCAGCTAGATGATAAAATATTTAACGATTCTCTTAAGTACTTGTTAAAAATTTCAAATGTAATTTCTAACAACGATGAAATAAACAATCTAGAAACTATTATGTCTAAGTAATACATTTAATTGTAAATCGAGTTGATTTCGGACATAATAAAAGGGGTAGGCGTTGTGTAGCTAACGTCGACTCGACCTAACGATACAAAATTGGAGGGAGTCAAAAGAAAAATTAATGGAAAATGAAATCACGACACGGACAAAGACAGGGGAATTCTACTCTTTTAATTACACGAAAAAAGTAATTAAGGCAAGATAATTAATTAACTGGAACAGAAGTAACGATTAATGATTTTATTATACGAAAGGAGGTCGGCGGGGTGGGCCGATTGAAATTTCCTTCGACCGGTTCGACCCGCGGACTATTTACAATTTGATGGTGAAAAAAGTCGTTCCGAATCATTTTCATTACATTTAATTAAACTCTTTTACGGCCAAATTGTACATTGTCGAGGCTTCAAATCAAAATAAAGTTTTATCGTTGCCATGTTGATTCTCGTCGAATATTTTAAAAATTCTTTTTATATCGCCGAGTTAATTGACTTTTTGTATAATTAAAAACAAATTTACGACCTTCATTACTAAAACATAAGTAGCCTACAATGTGAATGAGTTTAAAATGTACCCAACAAAAAACATGTTCGTATTATTGTTGAAGCTTGTAATTATTTGTAAAATTAAAAGAGATGACGCATTTAATTACAATTGATAATAAAACTCGCATTAATAGAGTTGATTAATAACCAAATATATGTAAATTTATTCAGCGATAGAAGTGAGTACGATGAATAAAAAATATACATAATATACGTATGCGTATATAATAAATAATACCGAATAAGTACGCACGCGCTCGCCTCTAATAAAAAATGGTTTAAGCCCCGAGACAGCCGACCGAAACGGAAGCCGTCCGAATCGTAATTAATTAAAAGAATTGTAAGCAATGAAAGGAGTCATGCTGTTTTACAAATCACTTCAATTAACGATATTAAAAAGTTGGTGTGATAACTGTTCTTGGCTGCGTGACGACGTTGCTTAATACAGAAAAAAAAGTTTTCGCTTGCCCCCGAGGGACGGGCGTGAATTACTTTGATAGGCGAGCTCTATTTGCCCACGCTTTATTACTATGATGTGTTTATTAAATTGTTAACGTGTTGACATTACAATGTTTGCAGATAATAAAAATACAGATTGTAACCTTTTTTAATCACAGACTGAAAAGAGGCGGTTTTTTTAATTCGTGAAGCAAAGTGTAAACTCGTCTAGACAAGCGTGCGACTTTAACTCTTAAGATTAACAAATAAGCATTAATTGAAACAACATTTTATTTTTTGAACATAATGAAGAATAAAAGGTTTTTTAATTAATATTCTCACCTGCAAATCGCGCTTTGGCTATATGCTGGGCCTTCGGTGACGGACAGCGCCTGCCCCACTTGCGTCTGAGTCAGTCCCAGCCCAAGCCGCCGTAACTTGAACGCCTTCGCAAATTCCTTGATGTCTTCCAGGTTAATGCCGTCCACGACGTTACCAGAAGACTGGCTGATGGTTGGTTGATCTGTCAAAGAATTTATTCGTGATAGAAATGTTGTCAACTGATAAAAATGAGCCTTAAGAACGCATAACTTCTGTGAAGCAGTATCTACTAGTAGAGCATAATAACTTATTTCCGAAGTAAGGTTCACCTTTATAGTATTACAAAGTGGTCTATATCAAACAGCGTTTACTTAACGAAACGTTTAAAGCATACCATCGTGTTAGTTATAAATCGTAGCGGCGGTGTAATTATAGCCAGGTTTATTAGGCAATTAATGTAATCAGTTGATGGTGGCATTTCCTAATTATGCAGGATGCCATTAGCGAGGAGACGTGCTGCCGTGGCGGCGGTCTGCCCGCGACTGCCCCCACCTCCTGCTTAGCTAACCGATGACAAATTACTTTCGCTGCCTACCCGCGCTAGTTTAACCAGTAGTCGGCACCAATTAAGACAAGGTGGGGTTGGTAAATTGGCAATCGTACCCCCATTTACCGGTGTTCCAAACTCAGACGATTGCTAATATCGTTTGTTATGTACCGATGAATTGTTATTGTATTCATTCGTTCCGATCTTCATCTCATTCCTGATGTAATAACTTTAACAGTTTGGGGTCTTTGATTGGGGTACAACTCGATTATGCCACCAATGACTTTCATTTAATAGAAACTAAAACTTTTATTTACACTCCACTCTTACGATTTACAAATATTTCCATTTTATATAACATTTTTAAAAGATACTTAAACCGACTACAAGTACAACTAATCCAGCAAAATGAATAAAAACATGGCTGTAACTAATCGCAAGCAACAAGTTAAAATGTGACGACGTGTTAGTGAATTGAATGAATTACGAAGTATAAATAGCGCGGCCCCATCTCGCTCATCCTTCATCGAGATCGTATCAAAGGTGCTCCAGAAAGTAAAGACTGAAAAAGTGCACGCACACCGCTTCTGTTATGGCATTTACATCAAATACGTTGAGTCGAACAATACTTTGGTTTCTTTGAATATGCTATTTATTTAAAGATTGAAATATATCTTATGGGATGAAATGTGTGCAAAATCTATAATAGTATAAAATATTGCAAGTTAAATTCTACTCCAAGAAATATTCGGTTTAATCCCCAAACTCATGGGTTAATTTTAGTATTCAGTTATTACTAAAATAAACTTATAACCATTTATTGCCTGACAGATGGTTAGAATTGACATGAAATTTATTAGCCCACATGAACGTATCCAAACAATTACGTATATTAAAGGCAAAAAATGAAAAGTGTTAGGTAAGAGTTTATCTTGTCCAATTACCGACCATCGCGTGATGAGGCGCACCCATTAATTAAATTACGAAGATAAGTCAATTGGTTTGGTATACGAATTCAACAATAACTAATGCATCGAGATACCGTACTCTTAATTGTTTAATACATGTTATAAATTAATTAGACACAATTAGAACTTGCGTGCGCGACTGTACTTCGTTTATTGACCCGCGTTACTTGTAAGCGAGCCATTTTAAATATGTAATGCCAATTGAGTATTTTCGGCTATTATTTGAGTCGTTGTTCGATTGTTTTAAATGGTGTTCTTTAATTCTTTTAGCAATTACTGACATAACATTTTTTCGTATTCATTTAATTGACCACTTATGTATTATCGATTCATTTATTTTAAACATTTAAGAGTACGCCATCGTACTTCATTAGAGGCGGTAAAAATGTGTCTTCAACAGTTGATAAAATATGATCTATTATTCTTTTGTATTATTTCTATATGGGCAATTAAGACGTGGAAACTGGACGAGCTGAGGTGAAAGATTTAAAAATCTATGTTTAATTTAGTATAAAGTATTTATTTGATAAACTGGTAGCCCTCGGGGAAAGCAATTCCTATGAAAAGGTATTGCTTACATTAAGAACTTGGAGGTATTTCATTTCATTGTTTATTTCAACGGAAGACATTAGCCGAAGCTCATTAGTTAACCCTTTCCTTATATTACTCTAATCGCAAATCTTCGAAATCGTTTCCTTTTCAATTCGTTAATAACAGATTTGCGTTCGCCGAATCGAACTAATACCAAAGTCACATGCTATGCATTACCTCGGTTTCCACTGAAAACATTTGTTACAACATATTGCTATCTCTCATTCTCTTTTAAAAAAGAGTAACAATAGTATGTTTTAAGGATGTCAGCAATACAGCTAAGAACGAAGTTTATTACGCATCTGCAAATATAGATGTCTATGGGCAGCGGTCGCTTCGCTATTACAGCGAATTAAGGTGGCCGCTTGCTCGTTTGCCACTTTTTAATATATAAAAAAAAAAAAAAAAATCGGACCGCCATTTTGATCAACAACCGAAGTTTCAATATACTTCATTAAACTTATCGAAATAATTACTTGAATCATTTTAAAACAAGATAAAAGTACAGGTCAAGAAACTTTTATATTCAAAGTTTATAATTTTGTTAGGTACATATTGAATAATATCGATTTTGATACACGCAAAAATATTTACAATCGCTTGCCGAATTATCTCGATTAGTGAATCGATAATAATTAAGTATCGATTAACGAGTATTAAAGTAACCGTTTATACGAATAAGTTTTCTTGAAGAATTTAAATGTTAGGTAAAACTTCTTTAGTAATAAACGTCGAGGACTTGTCACTGAGTAATTAAAAAGTAATTTTATAGAACACGGATATTACAAATGGAACAAATATTTCGTAATACTAGACATTTTGAACGAATGTTTACATGAAATGTACCTAGACGTGTCAAGTACTAAAAATAAGTATAAGCCAGTTTTGCAGTAGCCTGCTTAATGACTCATAAAACACTTAAGGAAATGCCATTTTTGATCCAAGGTTTTTTGATTATGCATATACTTATTAAAACTAGGGTTGACACCTCGAGTTAGTATACTCCAGCTAACAGATTGTCTTTGAGACAGAATGTCTTACTTGTAACTAGTTTTTTGTTAGAGTTAGGAGTTTTTATTAGCGACTCGCCAAGGTTTCAAAAGTGCAAACCGTTTTCGGCAGTGAAAACTCGCTAATGACTATTAATTAATTTAAACATTCACTTGTTTCATTAAGCCACCTCTAAACTGGTTCACCTCGTCAAATCCGAAATCAAAATTAAAATAAAAAAAGCATAACTTGTGAACTTTTGTTCAGTACTTTAAATGGCAGTTGCGGAGCTGCTAGTCGGCCCAACTCTTTGTTTCTGTTATCGATTGCTCTCAATTTTATCGCCAGCTTTAATTATTTGTAATGGATTTTAATTAGTTAATTAATTGATTTAGTCCGACGGCCGCTGCCTACGCCCCTTCTTCGGTGTCTTTGATGTCGAATCGATCGATTTCTAAATTTTTATGAATCGTGAAATTTGTTTATAGCGAAATAAGGTCTTGTATCGGTCTTGGTTTTGTTATCGACTGATTAGATATTTAATTTCACTGATGACTTTTTTTTAATACTTCGAATCAGCATGTTAAAAAGATTATATTGAAAATTGTTGTATGCACAATGTTATGTTTGTATATTAATCTCACATTATATGCCGTAACATCATTTCAGATACAAAGTTCTTTTATTTTAATAATATTAATAATTCGTATACCAACGCTTTGTATATTAGACAACAGATCAAAAGGAATTCCCAGGCGCGGAACGTAGGCTCTATCTAAATGTATCGTATCGATTTAATTCGGACGAATTAACGCAGACAGTAAAGAGAGGAACTGAGTAATTTAGTAATTGTATCCACTAACAACGAATTAAATAGTAATCAATAGAACCGGGCCCCGGGCGAGGATAGGCCTTTACATGCCACGACACGGGTACGACACGATCGACTGACTTAAATGAATTAGGAAGGGTTAGAAAACTCTGTAAACATTGTGTATTAATATTCTATGATAAAGATTAAGTAGAGCGTCGGTGGCTCAGTGGTCTAGCTCGTGACTTGTGAACTGCAGGTCCCGAGTTCGAATCCCGCCATGTACCAATGTGTTTTTCGCTTTTCGAATTTCATATGTACATATTTACCCGACGCTCTTACGGTGAAGGAAAACATCGTGATGCAACCTGCACATATCGGCGAAGAAATTCAAAGATATGTGTGAAGTCGACCAACCCGCACTTGGCCAGCGTGGTTGACTATGGCCTAGGCACCCCCTTAGGGGGTAGGCTCCGTGCCCCTCGGTGGGGACGTATAGTGAGCTGGTGATAAAAGATTAAGTAATTGTATGAACAGTGAGTTAGCAAAAAATATAATATTTTCGACTGTAAATTTCTGACTGAATCTTTATCTATGTGCAAATACGTGCTACGCAGGAATTTATGTTTAGACAAATTCTTCTGAAAATCAACTTAACAATCTCAATGTAAACCTTCAGCAACTTTGACAACTTATATCTATAGATAATGCTATAGCTTTATATTACAAACTAAAAGTTAAAAAAATAAATACATGAATAAATCAATTATACTTTACGGAAATCAAATACAGTATATCGCAGAGTATAAATGTAATGTTACGTACTCCAGATGCTATTCCTTTAAATGGTACAGTCAGTTGCGAAATTAGATAAACGAGGACGATATTTAAAAGCAGTTACTTTGTAATTGTAACAAAATAAACTTCACTATGTCTATAAATTAGGAAACCAAACCAAACATTGCTTTAAATATTTTTAAATGAATAGGGAATTATTAGAATACGTGTTTTGCAATCAGAACTAATATAAATAAAACATGTATTTTTGTACATTTTTTTTATTATTTTGATTAACAAGTACTTTATATAAGAAACCCAAATGGATTTATCGCACATTTCACTGTGAAACTCCAAAAAAATCCCGGACAACAGCAAATAAATAGAGACCACTATCTATGGAGTTTGAGTTTTCATTAACAAGATGTCGCGTCTATTCCTAAAGCTCCAAATTGCACCTACATAAGTATACGGCTTACGGCCGTATGTTCAAAGGCCGCTCAAATACATCGTTACGTAAGCGTTTCTTAAAATATAAGTGGCGACAAAATTAAACGAGATCGCCATAAAATTTGGAGTATAAACGTAGACTTAACAAGAAAGATGCCCTTACATATTGTGTGACGTTTGCAAATTCGGTCGTCAGTGATTGTGACAACCCTATTACAATTTTAAGTCATTCGCCAAGTTATTAATAGGTAACATTTATTCGCAAGTAGCGATCAACTAGCAATGTACAAGCTTGGCTGGAGTATGTCGGAAATACGGAATCGATGTGCTCATTAACCGACAATTAGTTGAGTAGGTCGCGGTGTTTACGTCTATAAACAAATGAATATCGTGTGTATTGAATATAACAGTGCCATTTACGGCCGACTCAAATATTTAAAAGCGTCTCACATGTGAAGTTCTTAAACTTCAAATTCTACGACGATCTCGTTTAATTTGGACACCACGACAAGCGACGCTTAAATTTAAGTGGCATTGGAATATTCGGCCGATTGTCTAGCAAACAAACGTTTTATATTAACTACTACTAAACGCTAAGTTTTAAAATAGCCAAATTATGTACATTTTGTTTCAGAATGCTATCCTAATGTCGCCTTGGAGTTAGTTCATATTTAATTCAGATGTATTTATATTGGTTCGGAGGCACGGATTGGCTAACACGATTAGTGTCTATTCCGTGTGATGGAGAAGGAATTGTTAAATAAGTTTTATTACTTTTAACTGCGTTAAGACTATTTTGTCCAAATTTTGTTTGGCGCATAGGAACATATTTAGCATCCCTCTCATTCTCATTGAAAAAAATAAACTATAGTATGGTACCGGTTAGGTTAGGGAAAAAAATGGAAACAGTTTAAGAAACAAAATGTAACAATTCGGAAAATAAAGCCCCATAATTGTCACAAACTTATGCACTGCTGTGTTTCGCTTATATTATTCAAAATATTAACTGAAATTCGTCACAAAATGGAATACGAAAAAAAAACTTGTTTTGTAATTAAAAGCAAAAGTATCTAAAGTTTCATTGAAATAAAGCAGTTAAACGGACATTCGAGTTTATTCGGGCCACGAATTAAAACAAAGTTCGCAATTAAGTTTGAAAAGATCAGCGCAGGCCCCGCTCACCTACGTTGAATGCAAGCCTACTTTACGCTAATCAACTTTGTGGACAGTTACCGAACGCACTCGGAACTTTAGAACACCGTCCGAGTCTCAAGCTCTTTATAGTATTACGCTAAATAACTATACGACATTGTTGGACTTCGCAAGAGCTAATGGATCGCCCCTGTGCTTAGAGCGAACAACTTTTATAGATAAGTACAATTGTGTTAAGAGTTAGAAATAGCATTGCGCTCGCTACTATGGCTTTTAATATTCTAATGTTGTTTTAGCAATCCTAACAAATTGGATTGTGGAGTGTATTCAATTATGTTGTTGTATAAACGTTTTGATAAAATATGTTCTAATATATTTGATATTATCATAAAGATCGAAAGTAACCATTAAATAATGGTTGCAAAAAGGGTTGTCTGCCGTTTTGTAAGACAGGAGGAAAAGAAGTGTCAAAGAATTTTGATACAGGCGACATGGAAGCAACTTACTTGGTGAATCTGCTAGCAAATCGGCATCTTCCTGAGTCGGCGACTTGATGGATCCCGGCGACAGCTTGAGAGGCGCGTGCGGCGATGTGTTCGAGCAGCTCGTCGAGCTGCACGGCGCGCCGCTCGTGTGCGACGTCGTGATCGTGATCTCACCATTCGACGCAGCGAGCCTGCACCGTAACATATATAAAAATTACATTATTCGTCTGTGTAAGTGTTTATGTGTGCGAATTATTTTGAAAAGTAGTTGTTATTGGCTGGATTATATTACGAGAGAAAGTACTTTTCAAAACCGCGTATAATACAATAAAATTAATTAAGACTTTGCATTTATTATGTTATCAGCTGAGTTGCCTTTTATGGCGATCTCAAAATTCTTATCTTAGTTTTGTTAATGTTTTAATATCCATGCTGAGGGAATGGCCTTTAAAGCTAAACCGGATTGGTATCCCGTTGCAGTGTATGCTGAACTGATTAATACATATTACAAACAATTTAAAGAAGAACAGTAGCAAAAGATCGATGATGTAAGCCAAGGTTATGACGACTATCACACATACTTAATATACAATTTTGTGCACACCTGTACTTTTTGTTGACACTAAATGTACAGTCCCAACAACACTAAATTCACAGCTCGCTTATTACCTCATACATTTGTAAACGCGTAAAACAATTCTCATGAAAATATTATGAAAATGCAACCCGACTAGGATAATTGTAACCTAATTAAGCAGTGTCGCATTTAACACGAGTGAGGCTCTTGTGACACAAGTTGACAACATAGAGATGGGACGCGTTGTCAGGGAACCACGGGAACCTCGAGGGAACTCAGGAAGAGCGAAACTCGGCGGATCTCCGGGCAACAATGGTACAGTCGCGTCGGCGAGTGCGCGTCGCACAAATGAGGTGCGCATCATTAAGTGCGCGTTGCATTAGAGGTAATTGCGGGCTAATTAGGGCCTCATCCGTTGCGCACATACTCGCACACAACGGTTCCTTAAACTAGACACGCTAGTCAATGTTGCGAATGTGTTTGTTTAGGATACCTTGATTAAGTAAAAAAGTTAATTTATTCGGCCGTGACGTTTCTAGTAAAGTAAATAAACAACTTTCGAAAATAAGTTTTGTTGTTTATTTTACTTTTACTTGTTTACGATTTGTACTGAAAGTATATTTTTCATTTAATGTATGATGATTCCAATTTACATTTAATTTCACATATTTCGATAGGTATAAGATATATTCATCAGCAGCACAAAATGTCTTGGGATTTCCAAACATATCTATAAATATTAAAACGACATTTCAATCAAAACGTAATATTTTTCTTATTTGACCTGTCAAAGATTTCAATCAATTTAACTATAAAACTATTCCGCATATTTGTCTGTTTAATTCAATTATTAAAAGTAAAATGCGTCGCAGGCTTATTTAGCGTATGCAACAACTCACACATTGGCAGAGAATAAAAACACACACGCACACAGGCACGGCACGTACATGCACGCACACTGGCGCACACATTAATTGTTCCTTCAATTTATCAACACGTAGGGCACTCGACGGAACTACGCTTTTTCGAGATAATTATTTTGAAAATAATAACGGTTCGGTGGCGAATTTAATTACAAACTTATTTTACTTGTCATACGCCGCCTGTAACCTTTGTGTTTACGTAAGCGCTACCAAAACATACACAAACATGTCAATTTTCTCGTCTATAGGATTCGTAAAGTATCGAACAAAGTGTAATATCATTTCCTTTCCTCTAAGTAGCATCTACTGTCTATAATGTCGCAAAAGGCTCGGATCCAGAAGAGACGTTTTATAGAGTGTACTCTATCATTTGGGAATGACACTTTATAACTATTTTCCGTTTTTATTCTAATTTAAACTGGTTTAACAACATGTTTCTTTGTACAAATTTCGACCGTGGAGACCGCAGCGCTGCTCGTATAACTTTGGGAGCGTACCTTCAAGCTACGATTAAAAACATCTCTTTTTATTAAGGTCAATAATTACCTTTTAATAAACTAAAAGCAAACTCATAAAAGAACGCGCAGAAATCATTTTGTCAGGGTGTAATTTTGTAAAATTTCACTTTATTGCATATAATTAATAACCACAATAATCAACTTTTGATAATTACTTTTCCATTTTATTTATAGCATTCCATACTGATTCACATGTAATACTTATTAAAAAACATAAAAAAAGCTTTGTTTAAAATAAAATAATCTTGTTCCATTCTACTAAAGCCTTGTTCGCACCAGGATAGTATTTTAGTCGAGTAGCAATATCATTTATCCGAGCAAAGGATTTACTACTGTTTGGACTCGCTTAAACCTAAACCTACGCACTAGGTTAGTAATTTAGTAACTAAACGTGTCCGAACAGCAACATTTTAGTAGAATAGATTCCTAAATCCCTTGTTCGGATACTTGCTACTTGCTACTCGACTAAAATACTATCCTAGTGTGTAAAAGGCTTAAGTACGTCTATACTCTTACATAAGTATTTTATTAAACCGCTCCGGTTTCAAATCTCAGACGTTTCGCATTACAAAATGACGTTACTAATTGCGTCGGCGTCATTTGTAATTCGATATCTAGCAATATTTTATATAATAATTACTTATTAGTACGAGTAAGTAGCTATACCATAGATGCTTAAACAAACTGGACTAAACGCTGATGCGCTGATCCCGCAAAGAGTGGTGTATGTACAGGGCCATGATGGTCATTTGGTAGATTTTCTATACTAATTTATCCTGCATATTTTTATACAATAACGTTATATTGCCGAAGGTTTCCTCTACAAAAACTATTATCATTAATTCTTTTTAAACTTGTTTATAAATGTAAAGCGCCATGTTTCAAGTGTTTCAATTGTGGACACACAACATTGCTAAGTATGTTAGGATAAAGTAATTGAATATATATTTGCTAAATATGTCTAGTTTTTTAAATTAATTTCCTCCCGTATTAAACATTTTAGAAATCTAACGAAGTTAAATATGGAAAACAAAATTACGCGCCTAATAAAATTAAAAATGAATTGCGAAAGGTTGAAAATTATGCGTAAATTGAAAAAAAAAACGAAGTTTGATTTTTTTTAATAGGGTAATAAATAACGAAAGCCTCAATATTAATTTCATTAGGAAGCGTGGAATGGTTGAGTTTAAAAAAAATGTAACTTCGTAAAAAAAATTGTGTAAAGTCAATCGAATAAACTAGGCTAAATAATAAACTTGGTTCTATGATACTTTTATTTTACGATATTTCAAGCTTTAAAATAACATTTATATTTAAAAAAAAAACTGTTATCAGAACGATAATTTTAAACTTTTTCAAAATACAATATAAAACAAGTAGGTAATGTAAATATCACTATTTTTTTGTTTACAATGTTTTAGTATTCAATTGGAAGATTGGAACGTAATGTAGTCACGTGGTACTTGACTTGACATGAAAAACTTTTAAAACACCGTGTAGCACCGTGTTCATGACGTATATCACGATGCAAGTAATTAACTGATTACCGTAAGTTTCAACGAGTCTAATTAGCAACAATGAGTTTGCGAGGGAAGTAATTGTGCGTAATTATGGAATAATAGGACGCGACGTCGTTACTATTAGCTTAACCAGATACTTCAACTTCTGCGCCCTTAAACTACTTCTAGAATCTTAAGTGTAACAAGTATGTACACATTCGAACATACGCAAACTGGATGCGGCATCTATGTTAACTGATAGCGCCGTTTATCAAAAAAAAATTGTGATAACTGTACTAATTTATATGAAAAAATATATCGGATAAATTAGCTTGAATTACAAGAAAAACTAAACATCAAGACAATATTATGTTTAACTGAATATGTCAACATTAATGGCAGTCCTTGTGCCTACAATGTACTCAAAAAGCGGTTTCTTCGAAACTTTTTGCTAACGTATGTTTCACAATAATTTAACATTTTAATGCAACTTTAATAGACGTCAAATGACATACAATATTTATCTAGATTGTAGGCCAGCAGAAATGAGGTATTAAACTTAATTATGGATGCGAGAATTAATGCTTCCAACCAGTAATTATGAGGTCGCATTAACTTAATGTCTTTGAAGTACTTACGCGCACACATATAAATTCAGTATAATGGATGCCGGGTACAGTCGTCATCGAAAATTGTTGCGTTACAATTGTTTTTTTCCACAAGAGAAAACAGACAAACTAGTGGCGAACCTAACCTAAGCTTAGTAAATCTCACACCCATATATTCCTAAGGAACCGCAGATGCGTCGCCGGCCTTTAAATAGTACCTACGCTTTTAAATGTGTTAGAATAGATTTGTAAAAAAAATATTGTAGCTAACGTTATGTACTCACATGTACCGCTACCATCGGGGGCACTAAAATGCCCTTTATTCGCAATCATAATATAGTTGTTTTTAGCGCGAATGTACCGTTTCTTCGTTTGGTACATTTAATAATTGGTTCGCTGTACCATAACATAACCGGCGCGCGTGTGATAAAATAAACATTCGATTCAATAGGCCGGTCTAGACAAGGTTTTCGACTACTTGCAGTAATTAGGTTTGAGATATCCTTGGACTGAATAACACTATATCACAAGCGATTTTTACATCTACACTATTATATAAAACAATAACGTTTTTTATGTTTGTCCCTATATATGCTTGAATCTTTAAAACTACGCAACGGATTTTGATGCGGTTTTTTTAATAGATAGAGTGATTAATAAGGAAGGTTTATATGTATAACTAGCAACCCGGCTTCGCACGGGTGCAATTATTATTATTATGTTATACAACGTTCACAGTTTTTCTGTAATATATTTAGTATCAGTGTCAGCATTGCAACCGTGCGTAGCCGGGGCTGGTCGCTAGTTATTAATTTATGCCTTTGTTACTTAATGTTCATTCTATTAAATTTAATGTACACGAACCAGTTTCATTTTTCTACTTAACAAATGTTTTGTTGATACTCTTGTGACAAAACTGGTTTATGTAATGTCATCTATACTTAGTATTTTAAGTGTTAATTTATTTGTGAATGCGAAACGATATATTAAGAGTCCAGGACAGTAAAAATACGTTCAACAGACTATTTAGGGGTATTGTTTTGCATTTAGTAATTAGTGTACGTCTTATGGAATACAGGTTTTCACTGTCAAAAAACTTGTATTTAAACACAAGTAACATTCTGGTTTTTGAAAGACGATAGTGACAATATGTATAAACATTTCAGCCATGTTTATACATATTGTCACTATTGAACCTCATCCTTATCCTACATAGTATAAAACAATAACGCTTTTTTATGTTTGTCCCTATATATGCTTGAATCTTTAAAACTACGCAACGGATTTTAATGCGGTTTTTTAATAGAGTGATTCATGGTTTTGAAGGTTCATGTATAATACATTCACAATATAATAGAGTAACACTGATAATTTAGAGGTTTTTAATATGATGTAAATTAACACATTTTTACATTGCAAACGCTGCAGTATTTAGTATCAGCATTATACCGATTTTCACCCGTGCGAAGCCGGGGCGGGTCGCTAGTTTTTTTATAAAAAGTCTCGTATAATCAAAGGTCACTGTTTTAAAGTTTATCGCTAATATATTATAGGTTAATCGTTACTTATAATTAGGACCAGCTTTGGCATTAATTATTTGGATAACCTCACCCGTGACTAATCCAAGAAATAATGGTGATAAATAGATAGAGTTTGAATACATTATCTTATAGATATGTGCACCTTGGCGTGTAATCTATTAAAAGCTCTATTTACAATAGATTCTATGATACACTAATAGTTGTCGAAGTGTTTAACATCGGCAACTGTAAACTTTACGCATTTCTGACTGATCCAGAAGTCGTTGAGGTATTATAATTTAATTTTCAAATCGTCAGCTGTTCTATCTGTGTAATTCATGAAGCTCCGTTCAGCCGTTTTGAAGATATATTCAAGCAATCATCACATCGAGTACATATATATTTATAACTAGCTGTTGTGCGCGACTTAGTCTGCGTGGAATTAAATATAGCCTATGTTACTCGAGGATAATGTAGCTTTCTAACAGTGAGAGAATTTAAGAAATCGGCCCAGTAGTTTTTGAGTTAATTCAATATATACAAAAATACAAAGTTTCTCTCTTTATAATATTAGTATAGATATAGATATAAATTAGTAATTATAAAGTGTGTACTACTTATAATATAAAAGTATGTCTAAGAATTATATGTTGTAAAACAATTTATTTATGTAATTTTCTTAACTATGCGTAATAAAATTACAGTTATGCTTATAAGTGTGAGTTTACAATGCCAAAACAAAAGACCATTGTTATCTCTGTTCTTTATTATTGAAATGAGAGGGACGACATGTCTGCATATATAGTGTAGTATAGGGTTCACGCGACAGTTATTGTCGTTCTTTTGCATTTACGTTTTCCGCACGGCCAACACCAGAAAATTGTTTATAAGGTGCGTGAATGCAGCATTATTTATGTAATTATATCAACGGCACCGAGCTATATTACATCCTGTCTACTATTAGCATAAAATACCTCATTAAAGTTGATAATAGTAGAATGGGCGCCTTCGTTTTCCTTATTATGTTGGTGTGACGATACGCTGATTGTGTTGTAACAACGCTATGAATATAGGTCGGATACAAATGTTTGATCTTAAAATATTATTCTAATATTATACAGACAAGATTTGATCGTTTGTATGTTCTAGATTCTAGATATATTAACTGACATCTTTTCGAACTTTAAGTAACCTAGGTTTTTTGTCAATTTGGAATCTGAGCAGATTACTAAAAAATAGGAGAAACAAATTTTCTTGTGTTTAAAACTGCGAAAAAATTATCTGGCATTTAATTTGACAGTCGACCAACCCGCACTGGGCTCGCGCAGTTGACTATGGGCTAGTCACCCTTTATGGGGGCAGGCTCCACGTCCCTCGGTGAGGACGTATAGTGACCTGATGATGATGATTTGACAGCAATGACTCATCTTATGTCTGCTATTTTGTCTTGTCTAAAACTTGTGGAATCTATAGTACGCTGTCAGACAAAAAGTAATTTCAAGTGATAAAATAGGCCCTTATTGATGACGTTCATACAAGAGTTAACATTGCTAATTTGTAATCAAGAGATTGCTGTTACAAAAAATGGTAATTAAAATTTTGTGTACAACAGATGGCAGCAGTTAGCAACATTGTAGTAAATTAATCATTAATAGTAATGGCTGTTAACAAGAACGATCGCATTTTTATAGTGACGTGAAAACATCGTGTTTATTGATTCCTGTAAATTGTATCGTTTGCATGAAACTTTAGTGCTAATAGCATGAATATTTATAATTAAAAGAATTGAAAACTTACTGACTACTTTTAACGTCTTAAATTCTACAAAGTAGATAGGTCACTTGAATTTTTTAATATGAAAATACCGTTATTTCCCTTCTAAAATAAAATCCGAATATGGAATAGTTTGTAAACAGAGTCATTTAAAACGGTCAAAAAAACGATAATTGCATTAACCTTATAGTCTTACTTTTCTAGATCATAATATATTAACTTAGTTAAAATTACATTGAAATGTCTACTGAATGAATATTATCAAAGAATTTTGGTCTAAATTTAGATTTAGACGTGAATTTCTAAATTATTCATAATGAATAATTATTAAATTCGGGATCAGAAGTCTACTAAGATTTATAACCTAATGTAGATTATGGATGGATTTATATAAGTTTGACATCTAATTGAGAGTTGATTTTCGATTTGTTGATACTATAATAACACTGGGGAAAAATACCCCTACAATAGTCGTGAGAATTCCTTTTTTGTTAATTATATGTATTATTGGCATTTCAGGGGTCAATAACCTAATTTTCGGAAAGTTCAAACCTTTTAACAAAGCTTCATTTTATCAAAGCTCCAAGCTCGTTTCTAACGACACGTCATTAAATGTTTTTTTTACACCTCACTAGCACATGGCGCGATGACAAATAACTAATCACTTCTTTCCACTGCGATTTATCGATTCAAATAGTATTTTATTATTTATTAAAATGAGCTATTATTTTTCTTATCGATTTTTGAATTACTTGCCAGTATTAAAAATATGTCAAATTATGATAAACCGAACAGAAAACCATGCACAACCCTAGTGACGAAATTTATTCTATAATTTTGTTAATAGATGGCATTTTCCTCAATTTCAAACCTTACTATAGGTATTACAAACCAGTAATTGTAATCCTTATAAGCTGGATGCATTCTAGGTAATGTACTTAATAAAAGAGTTGAATTTAAAAATAATAAAAAGCAGGTGTTAATTAAACGAGCGTTCCTTACCATTTATAGTTAAATGGCAAAGTAATAAGTATTTGCTACAAACCAAAGAGATATTATACATAGAGGTAGCACTCCATACTAATTTGACTTTAAAAAGCGTGCCAAGAAAGATTTTTTTTTTTTTAAAAACTTGCCAGTATCATGAAAAAAATTTCCAAGTTTGGGAAATTGTGTGATTTTTTTACATTTTTAAAATAAACAGTAGAATAAACTAAAACATTCATTAAAACGTTAATTATCGTTTTTCATTATTATTATTTTATTTAAAACAATTTAAATCCAAACAATTTTTAACAAAGACCATTTTTGTTTTATGGTTGTTATAAATTTTTAATTAGCGTTTTAAAAATGTTTCTATTAATTATTATATTAAACTTTAGTAAATACTATGAAATACAATTTAAATTTAAGAAAAGAGGTTACACTCGGTCGACTTTTTATGTCGGCAAATGTAATTTAGAGGTTAACACTTAGGGAGATTTCCCTACATTGGACCTCCGGAGGTCAAAGAAAATGCCTCACTTTTAGGTATCGAGTGTTCCATCTACAGTATAATATATCTTTGCTACAAACTATAAAAGTTTCGAAAAAACACGTTCCAATTTCAAAACAGAGTCATTAAAGATAAAAACAAAAGGAG
Source organism: Papilio dardanus tibullus (assembly GCA_013186455.1). Taxonomy (NCBI): domain Eukaryota; kingdom Metazoa; phylum Arthropoda; class Insecta; order Lepidoptera; family Papilionidae; genus Papilio; species Papilio dardanus. The sequence goes on along the minus strand of QDHC01000737.1, from coordinate 557,878 downwards.
GTTTGATATATTACTTTTTTTTAGTAATAAATTACGAGAACCAAATATAATTAGAGTTAATGAGCAAAGGGACATTACCCCGCGCGATACGATCGTTTCTTTCTATTCGAAATGAATTGAAATGGTAATAATGTTTTTGCATGCGCGCATTAGTCATTCATTTTTAATTAGCCCTTCTGTATTCCACTTTATATTTTTTACAATACGAAAATGTCATTTTATTTTTCACATGCTGGTGTTAACTTTTTTTTTCTCTTTGTAACGTCAAAGCGTCCAAACAGTAAACGATCTTCATCTACAACGCAGTGAAGTCGTCACATTAAGGATTACGTATCTAATCCTTAATTTCTGTCAAGTCTTAATTTCTCGTATTAACATGTATAAATTGTCATATAACTATGAAATCAGTTTGGAATGCTTACCCTACTTGTCTCACAACAGCCGTTGATTAGTAAGCCACATGCACACATGCACACGGACACACAAGCGCACACAAGCGCACACGTGCTTGTGTAGCCGCGTCGGCCGAGTGTAATTACACTCATTGTCACTTAATTACAAGCAACATTTGTCATCGCACCCACGCTCCGGGCCTTATCTGTACACCATTACGGCCCAATTCTCAAAGTCGTAAGGTCGCTATTCTGACAAATTGACGACTTTTAAACGTTCCTTGATAATTGTCGGCGATAATTCTTGATAGCGGGATTAAGTATTTGTTTTGATAACATTACGTTGCATCGGATGTCATAAAAATATGCCGCATTGTAGGAGATATTAGTTTACTTCATTTAAAATACGATATTACATTTTGGTACGTTTTATGGAGTCGGTGACAGTATCTGAAGATTGCATAACGGTTCCTATTTAAAAAATCAAATTTGAAAATAGTGAGTCAAAGGAACACCCACCTGTTAATACTGTTCAAAGCGGCTGCTCCAACATTGTCCCTCTCGCTCCTCTCTCGGGGACCTCCAGCGAATCTATCAAAGTTCTCCCTCTCTTTGTAATGCCTGTCGGAGCGCGGCGATGACGACCGCCTGCCCTGCATCTGCTGCGGCAAATTGTTCTGTTGCACCGTCTGCAGAAGGTTGTGATTCGCTTGCGGCTGTTGCTGAAGTGCTTGTAATAACTCCTGAGCATTGGTCGCTCCGTTGGTCAAGAAGTTTGGCAAACCCGGGTTGAGTAGCGCGTTAGATAGCGTCGGGTTAAGCATGTTCGGTCGAATGTTGGCCGGCTGCTGCGGGTTGGAGTTGAGTAGTTGGTGGGGTTGGGCCATCGCTTGAAGGTTGGCGAGCGAAGTTGATACCACTTGGCCGTTGTTAAGCGCCAAGTTGACCATTTGGTCGTTTGAGTTGACATGGTTGACGGGTATCGTGAGGATGGTTTGCGTTGCGATTCCTGTTGAAGAATAGAGCAGTTGCATAAGTGAAAATTGAAGCCGTTAAAAATTGCAATTCTAGCTATAACATAGTTAAAGGTATCCTATTCTGATTATCAATATAATAGTTACCCTGTGAGGTGGGTATGAGTAGCTGCGCGCCCTGTATGCCCTGCACCAGCTGTCCGGAGGCGAGGATGAGTTGCGGCATAGGCGAGGGCAGCGCGGGCGGCAGCATGTTGCTATTCCCCACCGGCGTTGGCGACCCCATGCCTGCTGACAAACAATATATTAGTATAACAAAAGAATCCTATTAGAAAAGTTGTCTGGAAAGAAAACGATCGTCATTTGATCAAACTCATACTTCGGAACCATGAAGTAGATCAGGCTATAGACAGTCACAAAGGAAGGCTTACAAACAAAAACATAAAAATAAAAAAACCTGTGTAATAAAGAGTTATTGGGCGTATGTCAACACAATTACGAAGTGTGCTAACCATCGTAATTGTTTTGAGAATCGCTCTCACATTGTTCAATGTTGCATTCGTCTCTTGCAAGTAATAAATTCTAAAAACAATTGTGTTCGACCACAACCGTTAATCGAAGCTATAAAATCGATGTTCTGATGTCTGTACACACAACACATTTGTAATGACTGCGTCCCTAATCGGACATTGCATCTACGTATTTAGCTCAGAAATTAAAATTTATTAAGTATTAAACGCATCGGTCACGGCAAAACATTCTTCGAGCGCTCGAAACATGGCTTTCTACAACGAAAATTATTAATAGAGACAATAAAATAATATAGTTAATTACAAAAGACGCCGAACGTAATAAAACAGCGATAGAGAATTACACAAAGATCCATCGGCAACCGAGCAAGACTAATTTCCCGCGAACAAAACGGCCCCACCAAAATCTAAGACATTATCAATGCGTCTTACACGCCCGTTAAAGTCGGCATTAACATAACGCATTCATATAAACCATGACATTTCAAATTTCGTAATAAATGCTCTTTCCTGCGCCGTATCAATTAAGTGCCGAAAAAAATATATAATTAGCTTTATTAAGACAATAAAATACTTAATGATACCGCAACACACGTAACATCCGTGGCTACGTGAAAAAATATATAATTATACTCATTATTTAAATAGGTTTTTTTATCCATCAGGGCATAGGTTTAATGGGCGGGCTAGCGGGCCGCTATCTCACTTTCATTAAATCGATTGGTTTCGGTAATCGTCTAATTACGAGTCACGTGATGCCCTTAGCCAAGAGTTTTAATGCACAAATCGTGTCTCGCTGATTATCCCAATCTGTTTAATTCGATCTAATTAGTAGCCTACCCTCCGCCGACTCAAATCCCGCTTCAAATGGTAATGTGGCGAAAAACTGGAAAACGAAGTGGACATCTACTTGGGGGGGTTTTACTTCATTAGCCGGCTAGACTAATGGAGTAAAACTGTACTACTAATAGAGATTTTGATAGCCCTACTTAGTATCTAACAACATTTTGTTAGGTTCCGAGCGGCAGTTTTAGGATTTATAATTTGCTAATGAAGATACCACATCAACACCTCGCCTGGAATTATTGTTACATTTCTTAGCGTTAATATATCATTATACGTAAAACAACCTGAATACATTTGAATGAGATGTACTGAATTATTGATCGATAAGATACGCAATTCTTTAAGGGCAGACGTTTGTAACTACACCTTTATAATGTGTTACGATTACACTTTAAGATCTCGGTCAGGGTTTCTAATTCTAGTACATTTAATAAGCAATATTTACATATATTATAATCTGCAGAAAACCGAATCATTGCGCCTTAGCTGAAACCGGTTAGTTTTTTTTATAAGTGACCTCTTTTGAACTACGCAGAGACTTATATCCGTTACTCAGAGTCGTTTAATGGTTCCTAAAAGAGTACTAGTACTAAAAATAGATTTTTTAATAAACTAGTGCAATAGTTATGCTAATGCCAGTGTTTCTTACCTGGAGCGCTAACGCTTAGGTTCAAAGGTGAGTTGATGACAGGGTTGGAAGGCATGGAGGTGAGGCCCTGCAGGTTGGCGGCTAGTTGGGACATCTGCTGGGACATTTGCTGAGACATCTGCTGTTGGGACATCGGCGCCATGTTCTGCTGCATGCTCGCCAAGTTCTGGAGGTTTTGGAACATCGACGCCACTGTGGGACAATCGTAATGGTCAGTTCACTCGCTAAATGTAATTAAGATAATGAATATTGCTTGCTTTAGTACAGTTCAGTTGTTTTTGTGAATACTGGTAAATGAAGATTGACCTTAAGTCATCGCTTAGGGCTTAATATTCTTAAAGCTTTTAATTTGTTTTTGTTACGGTCTTATTTTATTTGGCATTACCATTAAAACATACAATAGAAGCGAGTATGAAGTAAGGAAAGAATAGCTAAATTAGTCTAGACGAATTTTTGTATTGAAAATTAAATTTTTAAATACATTTTACATATAATTTTAAGTAAAATATGTTTGCATTAACTGAAGGTATATCGGTAGATAATATTTATTTCTACCTGCGCAAAAATAAGTTTAGACGTCTTTCTACAAAGAGACAACATCGAATAATGAATAAGTTGTTGTACGAACTCACTGGAGCCATTCAAGTGCGTGTGGTGGGGGGAGCGCGCGCGCGGCGACGGCGAGCGCGCCTCGGCCGGCAGTCGGCCGCCGCCTTCCGGCGAGCTCGCGCCGCTCTCACGGTCCGACTCCGCCTGCTAACAAACAAAAATATATTAATTTCAAAATATGTAAAGACTCCACATAGAGAGACGTTTCAAAAATGAACGCCATCAATGGAAAAACAGTATAAAGATATCTTAAAGCGAAAGTAACTAACGAGAAGATCTACTTGGTCCTTCGAGCATGTTCTATCGACAAAGATGTTTGTCTTCTTTTAACACAGTTATGGTATTATTAGATGGTTCAATCCGATGAAGACTAGACTTCAATGACAATCAGAGAGATGAGAAGATATTTTACTAATTTGTGATACCTACATGTTCTAGCGGAGGAAACTTAATATTGAGAAGAAGAACCCCATGTATTTTTGTAACATAAAGATTACTGTCCCTTATTATTAATGCAATTTAAGAATATTTATGCTGATTAAGAAGAACTATTAATTGAATACAAAATGGCGGATCAATCAAAATCACCGACATAATTTATAACAAGCATGAAATAAGATATTCGAATGAAATAATAAACAGCCAACAGCCAATGATTATTTCATAATGACCAATAAATCTTCTTCTAACAATGATCTCTTCCGGTTAAGTTGAATGTTAAAAGATATCACTATAGTTTCTGAATAGTTTCATTTAATTCATTTATATTCTCTATGCCAGAGGGCTACCCAACGTACTATCGCTAAAAAACGATTCGATAGCGAACATCAAAAATGTATGGAACTGAAAATATTCGTTATCTCACACGTGACAAACACATGACTTATCGAATGTTATCGTCAGTTTCATACATTTATGTCGATTCCATCAGCGATTTCGCCAATCGTTTGATTCTTTGGCTAATCCCCTAGTTCTTCTAAAGTGAGCGCTCAAGATGTGATGTAGAACATTTTTGTAACTACAAAGCTTTAGGGCTTCGTATGTGTAGGAGTATGTATTTTACACCGAGAGCAAGTGTCCGGGGTTAACGGAACGCTACAAAGCCAGGCATTGCAAGCGTTAGGGTGGACGCAACCACCCCTTCTTATTTTGCATTCACTCTTACCAACGTAATAGATTCTATAAATGTATATGATGTATTGATTTTTACACGTATTTTAAATTACGTATTGTATGTTTTTTTTATTTATCTATATATATTTGTATTTTTGTATGTCTTGAAATAACTCAAGAACTACTGATTTCAAAAAATCTTTCACCATTAGAAAGCTACATTATCCCCGAGTAACATAGGCTATGCTATATTATTTCACGCGGACGAAGTCGCGCGCAACAGCTAGTAATTCATATTTATACATATGGTACAAATACAATTCTAATAATTGGTGCGAAAAACCCCAACGTGTTTGGGGACACCGCTGGTCGCTTAACATTTTGCTTTTTAAATTTTATTTTATTTATATCTTATTCTAGAACGCCGTTTTAATAACAGATTACGCAGTTAAAATTAATTTGGACTATTTCTAAATCTATAATATATTTCTAAAAATCTATAATAATTAGATCATAATTACTTTTGACCGTAATCTTGATAAATTCAATGTAATAGTGCAAAATGCAATGTTATTTATGGTCTGTAGATTTATTTTGGAAAACTTGTTTAAATTTATAATACAAATACATGGTAATTTTACTAAGTTTGTGTATTCAGCTTTATTAAGATTTTGTCAAGATAAATTTGTTACTCAATTTCTTTGTAGTCAACTAAATATATCTTCCACATTTACCGACGGATAACAATGTGTGATAATTTAAGGTTAATCAATCATTATTATTATTTCCGATTATTAAGAAAATAAATAAAACAGTTAACATTACAAAATAAACAATATTAAACATTTTCCCCCTTATTCCAAAAAAAAAATTTAAAGTACTGCAAAAAACTAGGACTAATAAGTCGTCGATTATACGATACAGGAGGAATCTCGGAACTAAATAAGATAGACCACGAGTCTCATTGGACCAAATTATGTATCATAAGAAGTACCAGGAACAAGGATGTTCTGTATTTTGGAATACATTTTATGAATGTACCTGTAGCAAACGTAGAGAGTACAACAGTAATCACGCTGATTCTCCTTTCGGAATAGAGCGGTTTAAGTTGTTTTAGTATTCCAAACAAGGAGTTCCAAGGATTCCAAATAAGAGAGGAGGAGGAGAGATAAGACGGGAACGAATTTAAGGAAAACTGCTTTTCCTTTTCTATCGTTTCTTATTAGAATATTGTTTTGATGATTTGTATTATTAAAATAAATATTATTATAGCTAAGTTACAATAAAATTAATGGAATAAAACTCTTCCCAGACAATTATAACAGTGGTAGAGCCCGCTTAAAAGTTAAAACTGGCCCTACTACTGTAGGGCCAGTTTTAACATCTTCGCACGAATTGACCGGCTCGCCCGGTGAAATGCCACGACCACACAGAAGACAGGCGTCATATGGAAGCTATACCGGATTTCGGCTGATGAGTGTGGTGCCGGAGGCCTCATTTTAATCCACTTTCCCTTCCTATCCTTTTCTTACAAAGAAATAATAGAAAGGGGAAGTGGATTTTACGGGGAGGGGGTACATAGTAAAAGGAATTATCCTTTTGCTGTGGGTCTCCTCCTCCGAAGATTATGGGTAGGCAACGCATCTGCATTTGCAGATGTCTATAAGCAACGGTCGCTTTGCTATTTCAACGAATCCAGGTGGCCGCTTGCTCGTTTGTCACTTTATATATCAAAAAAATTAAACGAATTCTAAAATGAAATACCTACACGATACTCGTTAATTCAATTACATTAAATATATACGACTATATTAAATACTGGTACATACATATGTAGAAACGTTATATACGAAGGCTATTCCGGTTTACAAGTAATTATTACAGCTATTAATAATTAACTACTTAAGGAAATGTTATATACATTATTTTATAATAAAATTACATCAATTATATTGTATACGCTATGCAAAGTTAATGTCTTTTACTACCTTCAGGGCCCCCGTAAAGCCTCCTGGCGCCTGCGAAAAAGGATTTTGACGCTCCTTATTTTTTTATATTAGATAGGTGCTTGAAATAAATCAAAGAACTGAGCTTTTATTTTTATTTATTTTTTGTGTTTTTTTGGGCCCTTGGCTTTGGCGCCTCTTAAGGATGGCGCCCGTGTGCACTGCGCATTTTGCATATATGTTATCGGGGGCCCTGACAATCTTTTTTCCGGGACTTCATCCGTGCTGAATTAAAACACATATAAATGGCTATTGCGTTCTTCAAGATTTTTTTTTATTTTTATTTATTTATTTAACAATAAAATATAACATCATTACAGACAAATTCCAATGCGATGCTACATCAAATATACAAAAATTACTATACACAATAGTATTTAAAATTAGATTAATAAACATAACAAAATTACACACGATTTAACCAATATTAATATAATATTATACGATTTAACACTTTAAATTCAGTCCTTCCACACATATATATGCGGCCTCCGTGAATCCCGAATCGGTACAACTAAATAAATCTACATCCCTAGCCATAATATTGAGTTAAGATAGTGTTCTAGTATTGGTTTAGTCAAACATATCCGTCTTATTTTTAAGAGAAGGGGACAAATGAAAGGCTGGATCACCGAGGTGATCTTTGACGCCCATAGATATTTGCAATTGTTTTGGAATAACATAATACTATTCATCCATGCAAACATTGGATTTTATACAATCGAAGATGGATACGCGACAGACCAAGGGTCCGCGTTTTGACTCTCACTTATAGAGGTCTTTCTTTAATCCGAGTTTCTCGCTTTTAGAGGTAGCTCGTCGGGACTATAGAATATATATCGCTATAGATATTAAAACGTTTATTAGTCGGCCTTGAACGAATATTGATGTATAAAAATATAATTATTTTTTAATCGCCGACCGAGTCTAAGCAAATTACATTATATTAAATGTTAATAATAATTAATATTTCAATTTTTATTATTAAAGATAAATCTTTGATTAATAATCGAATATTTTCAAATTTACGATTAATAATTGAAAATAACATAATAAATGTCTATCAAATTAAATGTAATACAATAAAAATTTGTAAGATTTTTGTTATTTGATAAAAAATCTACATTTTCGATTATAAATTATATAATTATGTATGGTAATGTGTATTACAAAAGGTTATAAATCTTTAATTTAAATTAATGTAACAATAAATATGAATTATGCAAATTTTAAACGGTGTAGGAATATTTTGTGAAAATGATCGATTCGTTGCAAAATATTGTAAAGGAATAGACATAAACGCGTTGTCGAGATTTTTATATTAAAAAAAGAACAATCATTAAACGATTGAAACTAAAGGTTTTTGGTATACCAAATAAGTTGTTTGAATTTTTAAAAAGATATATTTATAATACTTACAAAGGACAATGTCATTCTCTTCACGGCTCTTGAAATTTTCACTTTATTCTATAGTTTATCGTATTCTACAGTTCTCTTGTCATTTCTTGAAATATTTTAAATACTTTCGCGAACAATTTACAACGACGGAACTTTTTAAACTTCGCAAAACTTCCCACAAATCCAACCGACGAGTAAACCATCCGACAATTTACCTTTGAATTCACAAAACGTAGATCTAATTTTACAGAAAAAGAGTTAATAGTATTTTAATTGTAAGTAATTAAAACTATCAAATCGATTAAACACTTGATAACGTTTTTTTTAAAAGAGTTTCTTGCACACGCGTCAAAAGTTCTACCGTCCGTCAAAAGTTGTTCGCTACAAAACGGAACCGCACTCGAGATACGCAAAAGGGAAACGAGCACTATCGACAAAGCGTTCGCGATTTTTTTTTAATTTCGTTTTTTTTTCATTTATTTATCAACAAGCGGCACACATACAGCCGCGCGCCAAGTTGCACGGCGCGGAATGAAAGCGCGTCATCAGTTTAAAAAATCAACCCCTTCGGTGGTGGGTCCGGAAAAAAACGCGGCCCCCCCGCGGGGCAGGGGGCGGCGCAGGGAGCCACCCACCGAAATCCTTGCCAAAGCGATCGCCAGCCGCCACTTGTCACTTGTCGAATGAGTATTATAATTAGATTTGTAGATTAGCGTTTTAATTATACTTCGTCATAATTCGTGCATTTTTATTAATTTATTAAAATAAGTAAAACAACTGAAGTGTATAACTCTCGCTCTCAGTCTCTTAATAGTAACTCGTTTAGTATATTCACGTACTATCCTAAGGACGCCTTGTGACCACTTAACGACTGATTGCGGAAGTTTGTCATAATATTCAAATATTATTTTATCAAAATAACAATTAAAAACTTTTTCCTTTTAATTTCCGGCATTCCTTTTTGACCATGACTTTTAAGAACAAAACGTGTTTACGTGTTTTTTTCCAAAATGAGACCTTCGAATTATTTTTTTTTTAAATGTATATTAAATAACAGTAAATGAAATGTTTTAGTTAACAGTACTTTATAAAGTTTTGTTAAACTTATTAATTTGGATTTTCACTATTGAAAAACTCGTAAAAAGCACAAAAAAAAATCTACTGATGTTTCCGCAGTGGAAACTCTATAAATATCAACTAAAATTAAACTAAAGTATACACTAACGGTTCCATTTAAATACGTTAATGAAACACGAACGACGAAAGCGAACTGACAATTTTGAAGTCAATTTCCGATTCGACGGTTTTTCGCGGTTTCGTGAATCGTAACTAACATGGACCACTTTAATGTACTGACAATTGACAATATTGGCTTTTTAAACTCTTATATGACTTAACGGTTATTAAGCTGAAATAATTTTTACTTAAATGAACTAAGTTATACCTAAGTGGAACTTTAATAAGGATGTACATGATAATGGACGCGCTAAATTACTAACAACTTTTTAAAACGTTTGATTCGAAACAAACCTTTGAAGAGTATTATTTATATTCATACTAAAAATATTTTATGTGTGTATCACGTCGTTGTAAATGTTGTTAAGCTTTTTTACTTTTATACGTTAATAAGTCAACATTTATCTGATTTTGTTTAAACACTTTTGTAAAAGAGTTTCATATTTCATGAGATAGAATTTGGTTTCAATAAAAAGCGCTCAAGCGAACAGGGAAAGGCGAGGAGGGGTAACAATGAATAACGAACGAGTAGAAAAATTATCACCGGCAAATAACATTCGAAATAATCAGCGGTACACGAAAAAATCAGTAATTATTCAGATGAAGTTGGACGAACGAAGGGGGTATGGGGGCAAAGCCCGGCCAAAATAAAAACTGCGTTGCGTAGGGGCGACACCCTTCCCCCCTCGGCTCTACAAATGTTATCTAACTGCGTTCGGATCGCGCCGGTGCCCCGCTCAGAATTAGCGCGCTCCGAGCCTCCAATTTCAATTTGTACTCCATTTTTTCCTCGAATAGTTGTTCCTGATGGAATAGGCTAGGAGATAGATCGGGCTAGAGCGCCGCCTAAGCCGCGCCGGGCCGTCGCGCCGGCCGGCCGCGGTCGCGGGCTGGCTCATTACACGAGCCGTAAGTGGACATTATCGGGCGCGGCCCACACGCGCGTCGCGTTGTCAGCGCTCATGTGTGTGTAGATTTTTACTCATTAATTTTAAAACGCTCCGGATTTTTTTCAGGGCGGGTGCCGGGGTCCGCGGCGGGCGGAGAGGTGGCAGAATTGGCGATGGCCGCCGGGCGGGGGGCGCGGTGTCACCGCCGGGGGTTATTAAATAGATTGGTCCGCGGCCGAACGGAGCCGCCGATCTGCACTTGTACTCGCGTCATTAACGGGTCGAGAACCGATTTTAAATCGTGAAATAACAGCCCGTTACAGGAAAAGTTGAGCGGGGCTTATCGGGACCCCTCTCCGTTCTATTCCGGTCGGGGTTAATTGCATTAAAATGTCTAAGTGTACATCTGTAGGGCGAGCGGGAAGCGCCGCGACGTCGGCCCGCTTGTCGTCCGGTAAGACCGCTGCAAAGACGCGCGGTGTCTCCGCGGCCGTGGTCATCGGGGCCACTCGGCCGTTCGATACACACACGCACGGAGTTTTTTTTGCTGCGGCCATGTGGGGGCGCCTGGGCGGGGTGGCCGTGGGGGGCGGAATTGTGAAAAATACTCGAAAAAAGGCGAAATTGTAGCAGATATATAATTAAAGTCCGACGTACAGTACCGGTGTACGGCGATGTATTATGCAGACGCGCGCGGGTGTCGCACGACTCGCCGCGACGCCGGACCCGCGCGCGCCGCAAACCGTCCGACAAATATTAATTGAACAGACGTACTCGTTTTTAAGAGATGGTTTAACTTATGTACACTTTAACTTGTTATTTTCTTAAAATATAAAATGAAATGTGAAAATCTATTTTCCTAGCTAACATAGAAACTAGCAAGTCGTAGAAGAGAGGACAAGGAGAGTTATACTTTTCGTAAATCCTTGAAATGTAGACGTTTTTTATCTTACAACTAAACACAGTTGAGTATCTAGAGATATTAGAAATGTTCAAGTTTCTCGCCAAGATATAAAGCGATCTCCAAATCATTGAATATTTTAACGTGAACGATTAATTATAAACAAAATCTGCACATAAAATAAAGTGCACTCAAAGTATCTAAATTGTCAGAGCTGTTGAAAAAGCAACAACGATCAAACGAAATAAAATTCGATTTGAAAGTCGTTAACAAAAGCACTTGCCTTGTATAACAAATAAAGTAATAACGAAATAATAATGAAATTCATTGTTACCTCAAGAGCACATCTCAATAAACGTCCGCGGGGGGGCTATCCCGGCCTCGTTCGACACACGACAGATGGTTAGGAGGGGGCCCACGATTAATTTAACATTAAATTCAATAATAACCTCCCATTTATTGCGTAATTTCCTTCCAATTACCTTTCATTTATCGGTCTGTAACGAGATTACGTTCCTGAGTGCGTTATAGTGTTTTTTGTCTCGTCTATAGAATAGACCCTTCAATGTTTGTCAATAGGAATTGCAACATCTATTATATTTTTTAATTTTGTTTTAAAATTAATGAAATAAATTGATGAGTGTAGACTGTAGCTTGTCTTTTATTACTTGAGTTATTTTGAAAGAATAAGAGAGTTTTAAAGCATATTTAAACTTTGATTTTATAGTCCAAAACATTTGTAGAAAACCATGTTATAATAATATTAAAAAGAGGAAAACTTTGTATTTTTGTATGTTTTGAAATAACTCAAGAACTACTGGGCCGATTTCAAAAATTCTTTCACTGATAGAAAGCTACATCATCCCCGATTAACATAGACTATATTTTTTAATTCCACGCGGACGAAGTCGTGAACAACAGCTAATCTACTCTTAAAGATAATAGTAGGAATGAGAGTGTTTTGACACTTTTACAATACTGGAAAAATAAAAATCAATTTAACTAAAGATTTTGTACTGAACTACAGAAGTTGTTTCACAAATTCCATCGAACCCTCGTAGTAACGCTCTTCGTAACCATTTAATTGTTCATTCGTTAGAGAACGGAATTCATTGTATACATTAAAAGAACCTGATGAGACATGACATATGTCACACTGACAGCGAATGCGACACAATACGAAATAAACGTAACGTGACAAAGACAGCGACATAGATCTTTGGTCCCTTTCTCCGTGTGCGATATTGTTTGTTTGCGTCCAGAAATATGACCCAAGCAAATGTGACCTATCATATAGTATTGTGGCGCTCCAAGCGTATTTTTGGTGAACTATTTTTTCATACGTACCAGACAAAGGCTTAAGACATGATATTATTGGTTTAAAACCGTAAAGTGATGCACACACAATATACCTATGACGTAGTCTAAGGCATTTTTTGTCCTTCAACCGTATACGCTGTAGCCATTTCTATATTTTTCTCTTTCTACGTTGTTATTGTATTATAATTTCTATTTCTATATCGAAAAATAATAGATCTTTAACTAAGAAAGATCCTAAAGCACTTAAATGATCAAGGTGCAATTTGTAAAATTATTGAGTTCCCTGGTAAAATAAATCCAAATTTTCACATATAGTAAGTTGATTGGGAATCGATTTTACTTTAAAATAATTGTTTTTAAATTACATGATATTGTTATCAATTCAAGATAAAATAATTTATAAATAAAATAATTATTTAATTATTAATTTTGTAATTATAATTTTGATAAGAATTTTAAACATTAAATATAAATTTATTTAACCGCAAGTTTTATTGATATTACAATAAATTATTTGTTCTTATTTTTATGAAGTAATTAATCTTATAAAAATAATTGTAGAGTCGTTTTTATGTTAAGTAGTTATTTGGTATTCATGACTTGGCGGGAAAGTGTGGTCAAATTATGGCGCATTACAATATACAGTCAAACTTGGATAAGCGAGACAAATATCACGGTAACTTGTACTCTGCACATATCGGCGAAGAAATTCAAAGATATGTGTATTCACGAAAAATACGCGTTAGTCGTGTAGTTGCGGAAAATGGAGTCCATCATGGGTCGAAACCTTTAACCTTTTAACCTTTAACTTGTACTCTAGCTTATCGAGGTTTTTAAATAAAAACGTAGGGTTTACTATTATAAAATGAAAATTAGTACTATTCTTTAATAGAACTTTAATTAATTTTAAAGTTGTCGATTAGCTTCAAAATTAGGAATTAGCGTATTAAAACCGATAAAAATTAAAAACAAATAGAAGATTTTTATATGGAAAAGTTTATCAAATTACAGTAAGAGCATTTTATTGTCTTATTTTGTTATCGTAAAAAGAATTGCCCGGAACGTTGACAAAAAAGTTAAAGATGAATTATAATTAATTATTCTTATAGACAACTATCTTAGTGAAATCAAGGCTGTATAAAATATTTGGAGGTTTAATGTAAATATTGGTAGGGGTGAAGTGGCCGCCACCCTCGCCCTCCCGCTGCCCAATCGACATACCTCGGAGCCTGCAGTAGTTTTTCAAATATGCAATTTACTGATTTAAAAAAAAAGAAAGCCGACCGGTCGTCCGGCGGGACCATGGAAAATGGCCGGTGAAAAAAAAGAAACGAAGCAATGAAAAATAGGCTTGTAGGTATTAACTGTATGTGTGGGCCCCTGCCTGGATAATTTGTTACGACGTTGTGACGTCACTTCCACTATAAGTATCAAAGAAGCTAATAATCCGTACTTAAGATTTTTAGTTTCGAAACATTACAATTAAAATATTTTAAACCAGCTGTTGTGCATGACTTCGTCCGCGTGTTATAAAATAATATAGCCTATGTTATTCGGGGATAATGTAGCTTTCTAATGGTGAAAGAATTTTTGAAATCGGTCCTGTAGTACTAGAGTTATTTCAATACAAACAAAAATACAAAGATTATCTCTTTATAATATTAGTATAGGTAAATCAATTAAAAACTCAGTTTCGTCAGACAGTTTAAAATGGTATTTTGTCTCTATTTGTTTTATTTAATCTTTAACCTTTAATATACGTAATTCGTGTGTGGCCTTTGTGCCTTTTAAATAAAAAGCAAACCAAACTAAATTAGGGAAAACCACAATTAATAATATTCCAAGATAATTATAGATTTATCTATAAAAAACGTATAATTTTATAAAGACGTCACAATACAAAGATTTTCCTTATAATCGCGATAAAGAACGTTTTTTTATTCCCGCCTACTTGAATTATAGTTCTATTACAGTGATTCTTGCTACTATATTTGAATAGTAAATAAGCAACAAATCGGCACTTTCCTAAGCCGCAAATAAAGAAGGTTATTACATCGCTGGGTCATTATAGAAAGAAACGTAAGCCACAATTAAAGCCAGCGTTTTGCAATTAAAATAATGGCCGTCACACCTATGAGACAATTAGGCGGGAATAAATTCCATGTTTTGGTAGCAAGCTATCGCGGCCTAATTATGGCTAATCAAAAAAAAAAGTTAATGCTCTATAATGGAAGGTAATTTGGCTTTAGTTTGATAATGAAAGCTTATTGTATGTTTTTAGAATAGCGCCCCAATGTGTACTTTCGTGTCATTTACTTTATTTACGGTTTTATATCGTAGTAACCATTGCATTGTTTCGTATGGAATTAATTAATTTGGTTTTTGTAATCATCATTATGTTTTTGCTTGTTTTATTTCGTGCGTAATTCTTCAACTATTCGTTCAATTAAGTTTATAATAAAGCCAATTTATAATAAAGTTATCATGGATTTTAAATATTAACATTTTCAATACGTGATAGCAAAATTACTAATGTACCTAAAAGCACAGTCGACCTGTACAGTTCTCAGTTTTGCACACGTCAGTTTTAACCGCACAGTTAACGTTGTGTACTTGCAAAGGAGCGTCTGTAGCCAGTTTTAAACTAACTTTTTCAAAATAAACTAGGCACACCCATTAGGTTCTTAGGAAATTTTCGGATTACACGGCGTTTATTAATAATTCCGCCAGAGGGCCACGGAACAAGGTTAATTTGTTTTAATAATCCAAATAGTAAAGGTATTATGTAGTTCTAATCGTAAAATAATTGGCCCCAAGTTACATTAAAAATATCGTTAATGTAAACAGTGGTAGAATATTTTGTTTACAATCGTTACTAATGTTTCTTTAGTAAACTACTAAGTTATTTTATATTTATAACTAGCGACCCGCCCCGGCTTCGCACGGGTGCAAATCGATATAATGCTGATACTAAATACTGCAGCTTTTGCAATGTAAGCGCTAAAAATGAGTTAATTTACATCATAATAAACCTCTAAATTATCAGTGTTACTCTACTATATTGTTAATGTATTATACATGAAAACCTTTCTTATGAATCACTCTATGTATAAAAAAACCGCGTCAAAATCCGTTGCGTAGTTTTAAAGATTCAAGCATATATAGGGACAAACATAAAGAAGCGTTATTGTACTATGTAAGGATAGGGATAAAACCAGCTGTCGCAAGCGACTTCATCCGAGCGGAATCACAAATCTAGTAAGCATATGTGTTCTTTAAGGCTACGTTATACATCTGTGTAAAATTATATCCACATTCGTTCAGCCTTTCTGGAGATACCTTTATACAAATATCTTTCAATCTAAGATTTCACATGATTATATTAACTATACTAATATTATAAAGAGTGAAACTTTGTATTTTTGTATGTATGGAAATAACTCAAAAATTACTGGGCTAATTTTAAAAAAAATCTTTCACTCATAGAAAGCTACATTATTCCCGAGTAGTGGGCTATATTATTTAATTCCACGCGGACGAAGTCGCACACAACAGCTAGTAAGAGATAAAATAAGATTTTCCATTATTAAAACATTTGTTTGCAAGTTTAGTTACATAATCACTTTTACTTATGATATTTTTTTTACCATTTTCTACAAAATTTACCAAGACTTCATTAAAACTTCGAATATATATTCTACAATTCTATTGTAAAAATACAATACTTCAATCATTGGTGCAATTACTTGAAGAGAAAATAGTTTCCCCTTTAATTCGTATCTAAATAAAATTCCCCCGTACCAAGTTTATTTAAAAAAAATCCAGGTTGACATAACCGTCGTTGTATCAACGTTGTTAGGGTGATTATTGACAAGTTACAGTGGCGTAATAGTGTCTGAGTAGAGGGCCGGTGAGCCATTAAGAAGGGGAAATTAGTGCATTATTGACTGATTTCCCGTTTCAACTGGTAGACAGCACCGCGCCGGCTTTTCGTTTTAAAAAGGCCGTCCCTCTGTTTACTGCATTAGTGTTCTTCGAACTTCGCTGCCCTATTTCTATAAGGCTATATCGGAACGTAGTAAAATATAATTTTAATAAAATTAGGTATAGATTGTCACAATCTATACTAATATTATAAAGTGAGAAACTTTGCATTTTTGTTTTTTTTGTATTTTTGTATGCATTGAAATAACTCAAGAACTACTAGGCCGATTTCAAAAATTCTTTCACCATTATAAAGCTACATTACACCCGACTAACATAAATTTTTAACCACGCGGACGAAGTTGCCAACAACAGCTAGTGATAGATAAAAAGCGGCTATAAGTATACTACAATAGAATTTCCTTTAATTACTTTCCGCTGATGTTTATAATAAAACATTTGTAGCAAGCGGCCACCGGAATTGACCAAAAAATCAAAGTGACGAATGCCCATAGACATTCGCATTTGCAGATGCGTTGCTTAAGGAAGGGACAGGAAAAGGATATTTCTATCAACGCTTCTTAACTCGTATTTAAAAAAGCACACGCACGAAATCAGACTTATACGACCACAAAGTGGGGGGAAAATATTCTACATGAATCAAGATTTTACTATAGATTCTATAATAAACAATTGTAGTACTAATAGTAGTGTAGTTCGACCCATGATGGTCTCCATTTTTCCGCAACTCTACGACTAGCGCGTATTTTGAGTGACTTCACAATTATCATTGAATTTCTTCGCCGATATGTGCAGGCATCACGATGTTTTCCTTCAT